>OZ012741.1:491129939-491414196 GCA_963859935.3 Lathyrus sativus
TAAATCCCTCCACCACGATTTATCGAGTCTCCGTTGCTCGAATCACCCGGTGAAGTTATTTAAATAGGGGCAACTGTAATACCCCAAATTTTGCCCTAAGATTTGTCGTCGCATTTCATTGCATTTAATCAATTACTAACAAATTTGTGTAGTCGTTTGACTTTTTGCAGGTAAATATCATATGGCATGTATTTTTTTTCTAAAAAGTAAAAATGGTACAATTGGCAAGAGGACATGTGTAAGGAGTTGTGAGTGTGAGAGGTTGAGAGTTCGAATCTCACCTTTGTCACTTTTTGTTTTTTTATTATTTTTACTCTAAATTTTTCTATCTTTCATTAAAAAATAACAAAAATAGTTTTTTATTATTATTTAATTATTATTTTCGTATTTTAATTAAATCATTTTTTAAAATATTATTTTTTTCACTTTTTTCTAAATTATTCATAAAAATATCCAAAAAATCATAAAATAAAAAAATATTGAAAAAATTTTGTTCTTTTTATAATATTTTTGATTTTAGGAATCAATAGGATTATTAATTTTTATTTTAAGTTTATTTTAATTATTTTAAATTATTTAAATTTTATTTTTTTTTGTTAACTAATTATTTAGTTTGGGCTTTAAAATGGGCTTTAGGGACATTATTGACAATTTGGTGTTAACCCTAATTTGTTCCCTATATATACATGTGTTGCTTTGTTGAAAAGGGGGTCAGAAGATTTTCTTCAGAAAAGAGGAGAGAGAAAGGGAGAAACAAAGGAGATCCCCAGAGGAGAAAGGCGGTCGTTCCCACAACTCGTCAGAAGGATTGGAGCTCTCCAGTGTTCCCTTATTCAAACCTTTTTCACATTTACCGAAGCAAACCTCTGCTTCGTAGTTTTATCCTTTCGAAGGGTTAGGTCCAGCCTTTTGGCCGCCGAGTCAATAGCCTTACCCCTTTAATGGATCAAACCCTGTTTAGCCTAGGTGTCCCGCCGTGGGCAAAATTGCTTTTATCCTAGTGTTAGGCCAAAAGAGTCGCCGTACTCTGTTTTAAGGTTTTCCGCCGTGGAATCCCTAATTTAACCCTATTTTAATTTTAATTAACATTTTTTTAACATAGAGATTGGAGTCTCTGAACAAACCTTGGCCACAGTCAAGACGTTTCTAACCTCCCTTTTGAGGGGAACTACAGTTACTCTGATTCCATTCCCGTAAGGATATGTAGGCACAAGATGCGATGTCTTGCCGAGTAAACTTAGAATTAACCCCTAGGTCTTTTTTAATTTTCAATCCTTTGTATATACCCTAAAGCAAAATAATTAATGAAATAAATAAAAAAAAATAAACAAAAGGGTCCCGTAGAGTACTACGGAAGTTTAGGGTGCTAATACCTTCCCTAAATTTAACCAACCCCCGAACCTTAGATCTCTCCCTTTTAGGTTTTTCCTTTCTTTAACCTTTTCTTCGGATAAATCAAAGACCGGTTGTAAATGAATTAAGATTCAAGTTAATAAATAGCTTGACATCCAAATTTCACCGCAACACTCTGATCTCTCAAGCCTATTAAGAGTACGTAGGCACAATACTGATGTATTGGCGAGCCACCTTCCCCGTAACTCGTAGTTAGCCGAACTACGTTGACTCTGATTTCTCATTCTCTGATGAGAATACGTAGGCATAAAGCGTGACGCTTTGCCGAGTCATTTTCTTTTATTTTCAAGTCGGCCTTGATAGGTAGATAGATAAAACCAACCCGTCAGATAAACACAACAAGCGTGGATCCCATCGAGTACGATGGACGTGAGGGGTGCTAATACCTTCCCCTTGCGTAACCGACTCCCGAACCCAGACAATGGTTGCGATGACCTTGTCTTATACCTTTTTCGTCAGGTTTTTCCGATTGTTTACTTACCCGTTCTGAGGGATAAATAACGAAAGGTGGCGACTCTTCTGTTTTGCCGGCACCTTATTTTCGCGATAGCGACAGCTGGCGACTCTGCTGGGGATTTGATAGTTTCCTGGGATCTAACGTCCCTTATGCGAGTCAGTTTGGGGATCCAACGTCCCCTGCGAGAGTCAATCCTAGCGCTTGTATGATTACTTGTTGGGTTGTGTTTGTTTATCGCATTTTATTTCCCGCATTTTATTTTCAGTATGATATGATTATCTGTGCTGTTGTGGGAGGGGCATTCTGATGAGTGAGAAGCCAGACCCAGGCTTGAGTGTACCTAGCATTAGTTGTGGAAATTAGTGGGCACGTGCTTGCTTTGCAGGCACTAGTGTCTCATGAAATCCACGCTCAGACGAGGTTCTCCCGGTTGACTTCTTTTTCAACCCTTTAGGTTGAGGGGGTTGTTGGTTTGGAGGATTGTCGACTCTGGGGACCGATCATTTGGAATTCAGTTGAGTGAGGCCGCTTCAGGAGATGGTGATGCCACACCTTCTGGGTATCGTATCACCCCTCTTGAATGTCTGTGATGCTGATGACCGCATAGGATGCCGAACTTGTGTCAGTATAGGTCCATACCTGTGAGCAGGGTTGGGTTTGTTGCAGGATCCTTAACCTCCAGACTACCTGGTTTTCTTGATAGTGAATCCGTGTTGTTGGTACCAGGGGTTCTCATCATCAGATGTATATATGTTCTTGACAGAGCAGATTTATGGTCCTGTATCAGAGGTCCTTATCATCAGATGTATATGTGTTCTTGATAGAGCAGATTTATGGTCCTGTATCAGAGGTCCTTATTTTCAGAGATATGTGTTCTTGACAGAGCAGAGTTATGGTCTTGTGACAGAGGTCCTTATTATCAGATGTGTGTTTGTTCTTGACAGAGCAGATTTATGGTCCGATATCTGGGTTTTCTTCTCATCAGATATATGGTTGTTCTTGACAGAGCGGTATTGTGGTCTTGTTGATACAGAACCTTCATATCTTCAACAACACAGTCGCCTTGATCTCCTGCTGCATGATTGCATTTTACATTGCTTTGCATACTCATTTGCATTTCATTAACGTGTGTCTGTGTTGCAGGTACCGTTTCCCCCCGGTTCAGGATTTCTTGCCTTCTATTGTGCTACTATGGGTTCTCTGAGGAAGACTGTGGTTTACAAGCTCCCCACTCCTGATGTTGTTCAGCTGACTGGTTTGATTTCTTTGGCAGATGATTCTGTGAGAGATGAATTCAGAAAGTCTTACGGTAAACTGCTCAGTTTGGTTCGTAAACCCTCTGTGTTTGAGTTGAATGGGTTGCATGCCCTGCTGCAGTTCTACGATCCTCCGTTGAGATGTGTAATACCCCAAATTTTACCCTTATATTTAGTCAGTCAGTTCGCATAGCATCTCATCTGTGCATCTGCTAACCACTATCGAGTCATGGAGGTGTTTGTTTTGCAGGATTTGGTTCCAGGGGTATTTTGGTCATTTTACGTGGATTCCGTTGATTCTTTGAAGATGGGCTGTTACTGAGCTTTGAGACACCTGGGACACTATTTCTGAGGCATTTATTTATCACATGGTTTGATTATATCAAGGCGTCAATCCGATATGTTTGGTATCAAAATTTGTCGGACACAACTGGATTTAAGGTCCATTTCATCGCTCATGGTTTATTTCCAGAGCGTTTCCGTTTCTGTTAATAAGGCGCAGTTTTCATTGGGTTGTTGCTCATATCATTTGGTCAGTGGAATTCAATTACGGGCAATGTCATCATTGATACTGAATCTGTTGTGATTACGGCGCACATCCGCGTTTGGTTAGAAAATGAGGAAAATATTGTTGGCTAGAATCTAAGTTGGAATGCAAGTGAATGTAGTCAGGTGATGAGATTAGGACTACAGATGAGGCCAGTACATGAACAAGAATATCATTCGTGAATATTTACGGTTTATGACTAGGATAATGAATTTAAATATTTGTGGATTTATTCACAAACGTTTATAATTTATAACTATAAATAAATTCAAAGCTGAACGGTCATGGATATATAAATGAAGTTCTGGAATTTTTATTTCATAAAGAATATCATTTTACAAAAGGGAGTAAATCGTTTCACATTTGAATTGCTGTAAGATTACATTTACAGATGTTACTTCTATCCTAAAAATCCTAAGTCCTAAAGAATTCCAAGTGTTCTTCATGAGGCTCCTTTGAGTTTCTTCATACATCTCAAGTACCTGAAAAATAAGAAAACAAACAGAAGCAGGAAAGGGTTAAAGGTGATTTTTGACACTCTCAGAATAACATCATCATCGAGTGCCGGGAGTGGCACGACCGAAGTCGCATCCTACCCCCGTTACCAATCCACGCCATTAGCGTCAGATCAGGTAACATCTGTTCTTATCTAAGGGGCAGCCGAGAGATAAAAGAGATAAAAGAAGCGGGACTGATTCGTTTTCGCCGTAATTGGATTCATTTCAAAATCAAGTAAATCCCAATTTACTTTCCAAAACCGATACAAGGGTAAAACAACACAGACAATTCGGACTCAGACCCGGATGCCGGCAGGTCTGAATCGCTTTGTTTTCGAAGATTTCCAACACCTGAAATTCACCACAACAGCATCAGTACAGAGTCATAACAGGATTTAAGGCCAAAGTTGTTCAGCTGCACAAAGCTTGAGCAGATAACTCAATCCATAAATATGAAGCAGCTCAGGTGCATAAAAAGGAAGAGACAAGATCAGGAGGTCAAACCCATATTATAACTACATCAATTCAAAGAACCAGTTCAGCAGAAACAAAAAAACCAAAAACAGGGCACGGTTCAGTAAACACCAAAGCCAGGGCTCAGTCGAAACATCATGGCCCAACACGCAGGTTCTGGTTCAGTCAAGTGAGCATTACCCTCGCACCGAAAATGAGTATCAATGGAAAGCATATCTGGGCAACACATGCCGTAATCCCGCTCAACTACACAAGAAAGTCGAATGTTAAGAGTTGATAGTATCAGTAAACAGTTGGTTCAAAAACCAGAAGGGTCGAAATAACATCCACGGCAGCGAAACAATGCCCTTACCAGAAGAGTCAAGTTCAAACAGAACAGAAAAATGAAATACAAACCAAACTGCATCAGACAACTAGTGTCAGCACAAGAAACAGCACAAATCATACCAGAAAAAGAGAGGTAGGTTCATAATCATGCTCGCGCGTCAATTTAAATGTAAGCCTCAACCAAATGTGGTCATATTGGAAAACCAAAATGCGAAGCCGAGGCTCAGCTACGAACATCATTGCCCCAAACTTGCAGGCACTATCAAGTAAATGTCTCGAGGCAACATTAAGCAAAATCTGGATTCACAATTGGACACGAATGTCCAAGTCCGAAACTGGTTCAGAAAATTGCAGCACCTGAAAATCAGAGAACCAAGTCCGTTAAAATCAGAAGTGACACCAGAAGGTTCAGACAAATGGTCATCATCACCATATGACCATCCTCGGCGGCGTTTGACTCGACCAAAGCCGTAGTACCAATTCTGAAAGAAGAAGAAGAAAAGTTAACGTGTTCGAAACGGTTAATCCAGAAGCACAAGTCAAATTGGATACCCAGATACATGACAAAACTGGATTGTATCAATAAAACCAAATCGTATCAGAAACGGATATCCAAATATATGAGTTCCCCAAATGCAATCAAATCTGCATCTGCAAATATCCAGAAAATCCAATCGAACCGAATCAGAACTACCACAAAACAAAATCAAATCAAGTTCGGAAAAGGAAGGAAATAATATCAGAGAAATTGCAAATCACAATCAAATTTAATCCGCACAAATCTCAGTAATCATGATCCAAGCCCAAAGAGAAATAGAAAAGATATAAAAGGGGTAACACAACCTGTTTGAAGAGGGCCGAAGAAATCATTTATCGAAGAAACCCTAGCGGCCGCGATATCGAAGGAAGAAGAGCTTCGCTCAAAGCCGTCACAAACAGCCAGCAACGCCGCCATTCGACGACGAGCAAACCACTCCTGAGGCTCAGCTTCTCACATAATTGCCTCGAAGAAGATCATCATCATCGCCTCGTTTCTTACCGAAAGCCACTCGCGAGATAAAATGTAAGCACGCCATATTTCTCACGATTTGTTTTTCTTTTTCAGGGAAGATGAGAGAGAGCCATCGAAATGAAGGGAAAGAACACGAACGAAGAGAATCGCAGCGAGGAAAAAGAAGAGGAATTGAAGAACGGCGCCGTGAAGTAATTAGGGTTTTGGGAACCCTAGTTGTGTGTTTTGTTACAACTACACCTACCGGGTTGGGTCCGGAAGTGATTACCGGCCCAACCCCTTTTATTTTTGTTGTTTAAATTGTTTTTTAAAAAAAACCTTTCTTTTTTTATAATTAAAAATTGTTTTTTAAAAACCTTTCTTTTTTTTAAATATTAAAATTGTTTTTTTAAAAATAAATAGTATTAAAATTTTCTTTAAAATAATAACTAAAAAACATTTTTTAAAAGAATATCATCAAACTTTTTTTTGAATTAAAAATTTGTAGATAATTAAATTAAAACCATTTTTTTTGAAAATTAAAATTAATCTTTTTTTTTTATCTTTTTAACTTAAATCAAAACCTTTTTCTTAAAAAACAATGAAAATCTCCAATATTGCACTTTTGTCTCATGACCCGTCCAATTACCGTCTGACTTTGCCTACTAATGGGTGTTCATCTTTTGCAGCTCATGTTTACTACTATCGCGTTGTGTTTTTAAGTTTCATTATTATTGTAACTGCTTCTCATCTGTAACTCCGCGAATCCTAACAATCGCGCTTTAATTTCTGTCTTTAAGTTTCTGCTTGTATGGCTTACTGTCTGCATTTTATTTCCACTTGCATAATTTAAATCTCACACATTCATCAATTATTCTGTCACACTACACACATCCGAAGGAATTAGGTCTAGCCGTTTGGCCGCCGCGCCAATAGTCCTCAAAACTTCAAACCCTTACAAACCCTAATTTTCATAAATGCCTCGCCGCAGGCTAAATTACCTTTTTACCCCTAGCATTAGGTCAAAGAGATGCCGCGCTCATTTTAGGGTTTCCCGCCGTGGAATCCCTAATTTAACCCTAATTACAAACTTAACAATTCAACGTAGAGATTTGGAGTTTCTACACTCCACGTAAGCGTGTCCTTAAGATGCGTTTATTCCCCTTGAGACCTTGACCACAGTCAAGAAGTCTCTAACCTCCCTTTTGAGGGGAACTACGATTACTCTGATTCCACTCCCGTAAGGATACGTAGGCACAAGATGCGACGTCTTGCCGAGTAAACTTAGAACTAACCCCTTAGGTCTCTTTTCTCACTTTTAATCCTTGTACATATACCTTAAGCAAATAAATAAAGCAAATAGTAAACATCTGAACAAAAGGTTCCTGTAGAGTACTACAGAAGTTTAGGGTGCTAATACCTTCCCTAAATTTAACCAACCCCCGAACCCTAGATCTTTCCCCGCATTGTGTTTACGATGCAAAATAGGTTTTCCCTCTTTTGACCTTTTCCTTCGGATAAATCAAAGAGCGGTTGTGAATCAAGAATTGTGATTCAAACTAATTAATAGTTTGATATCCTATTTCCACCGCAACAGAAAATGGCGACTTCACTGGGGACGTTTTAACTTTTGAGGGTTATCCCTAACTTGTTCATATTTATTACTATCTGTTTGCGTGTATATATTTGTGCTCTAATTCGGGAATGTTCCTTGTGTTGTGAGATAAGTCCTACGCCCGGACTAGTGACATTATTATAGGATGGGGATATATTCGATGAGGCTTATAGGGAGTTGAATCCCGACTAAGTTGATTCGAGAATCACCGCTCAGTTGAGACCTTTTCGAAAATGGTTCGGTTGAACGAGTAATCGGGAAAACTTTTTCCATGGTCGATTGGAGTCTGTGATACTGGGGACCGTAGTACCTTTACACCACCTCGGCCTTATTTAGGACGTAGTGCGGGAACTATGTGGGAGTAGTCCTACAATGGTTGCTACACGATACTACACTCAAAAGAGGTTCTCTTGAGAATATTATTAACCCCCGAGTCAGTCGGAAGGTTGATAATATCTGAAAGATGGGCTGATGACTCTGGGCACTTTTTAGAACCTTGTTCTGCAGGTACAACTAACCTATAGTACACTTCTTTTGGGATGGGTAGACCTTAACTCCGCTCACCTACCTTTAACCTAGGACTTTGTGTGTTTTCATGCATTGCATCCATAAAGCATCCCATTGCATTGTATTTCCTGGAATTCAAACATCATTTATGGATATCGCGGGATACCATAAAAATAAAAAGAAAAAACAAGAAAAAGATTTCCTTGGTACCCCACAACATTCGTAAATGTTTGAATTCCGTGAAATCTTCATTTGCATTCGCATTATAGCATCATATGTTTCTTGCATTGCATGTGTCTTCCGTTTTCTCATGTTCGGTTTTCTCGCCTTCCAGGTTTGTCACCCTGAGTTCTCTACATCAATACGACCCTTCAAAAGGATGGAAGATCAGAACCAAGAGATCAACCATGTCAGCCATGAACTCGAAGATCTTCGAGGAAGTGTAGGGCAGATTTTGGAGATGCTACGAGCTCTTAGTGTGAAGGTGGATGCTCAGTCTACTGTTGTTTCTGAGACTACTAATACCGTTATGGAACATCAACCAGCTGTTACTGTCAAGAATGTACCTCCTCACGGTCTTCAATCCGGTTTGGAGCCTCCTAGTGCTCAATCAGTTCGACGAGCTACCCCTCCAAAGTGCAAAACTCCTAACTCCGACCATGGTAAAGGACCTGCACGTTCGAGGAACCGCAAAATGGCTACTCCTCAACCTTGGCAACATCAGCAGAGTTATGTTCAAGGTTGTCCGCTCTCATATGTTCAACAACCCTATGTAGCTACCGTTGCACCTCCTTTCGATCAGCAGTTTCCTACATACCAGCCTGTGCAGTCAGCTCCGGTATATCAAGCACCGAGTTATCAACAACCTTCCGGTTATCCGCCTATGCAAGTTCCTGTCAACAGTCAACGAGTGCCCAATGCTCCTGTTCATCAGCAATCACAGGATCAGGTTCCTTATCTCCGTAAGAGTCAGTATAAGCCTTGTCCTCCAATTCCGATGACTTTCACTGAGTTATACTCCCATTTGGTACAACAAGGTCTGATTACCACCCGTGCTTTGGGTCCTCCGCCTAATCCATCACCTGCAGGTTACAACGCTGCCGCTCATTGTTTATTTCATGAGGGTGCACCCGGCCATGATCTAGAGAATTGCTACGCTCTTAAGAAAGTTGTCAGAAATTTGCTAGAAACGAAGAAGTTGTCTTTTAGCGATGCTCAGCTGAAGATCGAGACTCCTTTCGGGGTCCCTCACTTGACGAGTTCGAATTCTGCAAAGCATGCTACTCCTGTGGCAAATCAGCCGAATCCAGTAATTATTCAAAGGCCTAGCTCGCTTCATTTCAGTAACCCTCAAGATGATATGACCGGGATCAACAAAGAATCTGGGAAAGTTATTTTGAAGCAACGACTGAAAACTGTTGAAGATGTGACCAGCATAACTGGGGCAAGCCATGACGACTCACAGTGATCATAAACCAGACGTCCTTTCAATTGAGGCTCCGCCAAAGGAAACTGTTACTCTTGAATGCAAGATTTCATAAACATTTAGAAGGATTTTTCCGACAGTTCGTTTGTTTATTTATGTGTATTTTTCTTTGATTAAGCATATTTAGTATGCACGAACTTGTTTATCTTTGATTAATGCAACGCATATGTTTGTCTTGAATAAATCCATTCGTTTCACTCATTCAAAAAAAAAATGTTTTTCATAAATTATAATGCCAACTTTACCCGATCTCTTGATGGAGAATTGGGGGGAGGATGACGAACCTAAAAACGTCAGATCTTTGGTCGTATGCTTTCGATTGAAACCCGCTGATGATGTAAGGCATTGTTTCAAATTCCAAACACTGGAGATATAAGGATGTTAATCCCTCGTTAACCTCTTTGAGCCTTGAAGTAGGAGTTTTTTTTTAAGAACCTTCATCCTAACCTGGGGCAGGGTAGGTTTCAGTTAAACTGATCGAGCGCTTAGATCCTCAAAAAGGAAGAGCAAACCTTCGAGAATATATCCTTAGCATCTTAAGAAGTCCAATACAATGACTATCCCTCGGTTACCTAAGGAGTGGGGCAGTCACGAGCCTTTCGAAAGATTTACACGACTTGTGCATAAAAGAATATTCAAAAAAATAAGAGCCCGCTAAGTCAAAACCTACGAAGGAGACTTAGGCAAAACTGGGGCATCCCGCTGGACTCCAAAGTCAGATCAAAAGACGTTGTCCAGGCAAAAGTTGGGGATTAAGAACAACAAACCAGTAGTTTTTTTTAGAATCCCTATAAAGAACAAAGTCGTGTGACCAATTGCCATTAGAAATAGGTGAGTGACTGCCATGTCCAAAGCCTTGATAAGTTATCGACCATAGCAAATCCGCTTGAGATATGAGCGTTCGTATCCGATTGACTGAATTAGGATTGGAGAACATCACGAAGAATGGGAGGGTACAAGCATAACTTTGAGCCTATATCCTTTGTTTCTTAAACCGTGAACCGAGCCACGATACAACCTTTAAAAGACCTAATTGAAGTAGGACTTCGGTTGAAAGCATACTCGACAAGATCACGTTTCCTGACTCCTACGAGCTATGCTCAGAAAAAAATTCATGTTGGCATTATAATTAAAACTTATATCCTGACTAGTGATTTCGGTCACAAGTTATTGCGATATCTTTTTTTCAAAACAAAAATTCAAGACAAATATATGTGTACATTGACAAGCTCAGGATAGGCATTTCAGGCATGACGACTTTGCTTGATATCTTAGAGATTTACATATGGACATAACCCGTGGAACTTGAAGATCCTGCTAAACAGGGGCAGGCAATTTCCCAGTTCGCTTACCAACGCAAGGCTGACGTTCTTAAGAGCTATTTCTCAAAAATTTCGTCGTAACACGCTTAATTTGGGCCAGACCTGACGAATCTCAAAGAGTTTGAAAACAGTGGGGCAACCAGACTCCGTGTTCTCTATAAAATCCTCTCGAGATGACCCTACCTTACAACACAAGTATCCTGGGGCACCGTGTTTTTAAAGAAACAAATGGCGACTACTATAAGGTCCTTCAAGATCAAAACCATGTGGTTCCACAACTTTTCTTCGTGCACCCGATGGATTTTACTCATGGCGGCCTTCATTCCCCAGTAAATCTCAGTGTGCAACAGGCTCCTAAAATATTGCCTCATCACAGTCCCTAGAGAGACTATAAGCTGACAACCTTTTCTTGGGTAACTCGAAAGTGTCCCTCAGGTTTTCTTCTCCCCATGTGAAGACGTGATACTGTGCACCCAAGCAGACTACCTTCTCCCCATAGAATTCAGAACTTTAAAACCAGATTCGGCTCTACCATTGATCATTCTCATCCATGATTGACGTATTGGTTGCCGAGAATGCAGGGTATCTCCGTCGAGATGTTTATTTCATCTCTCGTCCCGTCTCTAGTCTGTTTCGTCAGCATACGCAGGGGCATAAGCATCACATGCCTATTTCATATACTCATTTCACATACTCATTACATACTCATTTCACATACTCATTACATACTCATTTCATAACATCCTGCATATTTAACTACATAGACATTAACATACATTCACATTAATATATGCATTAGCATTCACAGGTTCATTGTGTTTCGCCGTCATTGGTTGTTACCGCCGAGTAACTGGGTTGGTCCATTCTCTCCAAATAGATTGTCAGCCATAAGCATAAAATACCTACTTGTTTCCAGTTTCCCCATAGAGCTCGATCCTTGTGGATGACAGTTACTTCAGCTATCTTTCCTCGCCAGGATTAGATATTTACCCTTCGAGATCATTCCATCGATGGAGTCTTGATTACCAGTCTTCTTTCTAGCTCGATCCTAGATTGAATCTCAGTCTTGTCGGTCGTCAAGCCCAACCGGATGTGCATTTATTTTGCACCATCTAAAGATTTTCACCATACCATGGCAGATACGCGACTGTTCTTGCCCGAGAAGTTTATCACTGTACCCGGACGTGCATTTATTTGCACTATCTTTCAATCACAATCCTTTACAGATACACGCCAGTTCACGCCTGGAAAATCTATCGGTACAACACTTTACATCTTACAGCATCGGTATGCGACATTTCTCGCCTGAGAAGCCTATCGATATAACAATCCTACATCTTACAGCATCGGTATGTGACATTTCTCGCCTGAGAAGCCTATCGATATAACAACCTTACACAACCAGATACGCACCTGTTCTCACAAGAGAAGCTTATCATCAATCAGCACTTGTTCTCGCCTGAGAAGCTTATCATCGATCAGCGACATTTCTCGCCAGAGAAGCTTATCATCGATCAGCGCCAGTTCTCCGCCGAGAAGCTTATCATCATCTGTTATCACCTCTACAAGCAGTTCTTACGTGAGAAGCTTAGTATTGCCACTCTTTCAAAATAAGCGACATTTCTTGCCTGAGAAGATGATCCTATCTTCGTTATGACTCGCAGCAAATGGCCATCTCCATTGAGTAGTTGGGCTTCCATTTTCCTTGTCGTCTTGAAGTATGGGGAGGTTTGAACCGAATCATATTCAGGAGAGCACGATCTTGAAGTATGAAGAAGTTCATTTACCCTTTAGTAAAAGAAGGAGCGGAATCATATTCAGGAGAGCACGATCTTGAAGTATGAAGAAGTTCATTTACCCTTTAGTAAAAGAAGGAGCGGAATCATATTCAGGAGAGCACGATCTTGAAGTATGAAGAAGTTCATTTACCCTTTAGTAAAAGAAGAATTAGAATCGTATTCCAGGCGCCGACCTTAAATATGAGAAGATTTATATATCAGATAAGCAGCAGCCTCTTGATTTGAGTGCTTATCCATTTTGGCATGTAAGTCCCTTCCAACGATAAGTGACATTTCTCCCTCGAGAAGCTTATTAGGGCATTTCCTATCAAAGTCCATTTATTTTGGCATACAGCCGGTTCTTTACCCTGTATATTCGATACGAATTTCCAAAAAATCCGTCCGATCCCATCACGAAGGATAGTTTATAGAAGCTTGGATGTTATTCTTTGCTCAATGCTCCAGCGTTCTGTAATCGATCTTGCAATCGTGTAGATCCCGTTTTATTATTAGACATTCCCAAGTGGAGGTCATCTAATAGGTTCCATCTCCATTTAAGGATCTTATTCTTAAAGTCCATTTATTTTGGCATACAGCCGGTTCTTTACCCTGTATATTCGATGCGGATTTCCGAAGAGTCCGTCCGATCCCATCACGAAGGATAGTTTATAGAAGCTTGGATGTTATTCTTTGCTCAATGCTCCAGCGTTCTGTAATCGATCATGCAATCGTGTAGATCCCGTTTTATTATTAGACATTCCCAAGTGGAGGTCATCTAATAGGTGCCATCTCCATTTAAGGATCTTATTCTTAAAGTCCATTTATTTTGGCATACAGCCGGTTTTTACCCTGTATATTTGCTACGGATTCCCGAAAAGTCCGTTTGATCCTGTCACGAGGGATAGGTTACAGAAGCTCGGATGTTATTCTTTGCTCAATGCTCCATGCATTCTGTGATCGATCTTGCAATCGTACGTGATCCAGTTTTATTTTTTTAGATTCCCCAGTGGAGGCCGTCTCATAGGTGCCATCTCCATTTGAGGATCCCGTTCTAGTTCTAAAAATGACAATTGGTCGTGTGCGCACCAGTTGACCATCATTTTAGAATTCCCCAGTGTTGTACTGTGGCCCAACGCGTCGTTTTCCCCAGTGTGTTCTTCTCGTAGCGTCTGTCCCTGTGTCGTCGTATTCGTCAGCATTTTCGCATTCATCATTCCAGCATACGCATCATATCATATTCATGGCATCGTCTGCATTAATCTGTTCTCGCTTTGTCCATAGCATTGCATATCGCCGCATATAAGGGTAGAATTTTTCGGTTATCTATATTTAAATCCCTCCACCATGATTCCTCGAGTCTCCGTCACTCAAATCATCTGGTGTAGCTATTTAAATAGGGGCAACTGTAATACCCCAAATTTTACCCTTATATTTAGTCAGTCATTTCGCATAGCATCTCATCTGTGCATCTGCTAACCACTATCGAGTCATGGAGGTGTTTGTTTTGCAGGATTTGGTTCCAGGGGTATTTTGGTCATTTTACGTGGATTCCGTTGATTCTTTGAAGATGGGCTGTTACTAAGCTTTGAGACACCTGAGACACTATTTCTGAGGCATTTATTTATCACATGGTTTGATTATATCAAGGCGTCAATCCGATATGTTTGGTATCAAAATTTGTCGGACACAACTGGATTTAAGGTCCATTTCATCGCTCATGGTTTATTTCCAGAGCGTTTCCGTTTCTGTTAATAAGGCGCAGTTTTCATTGGGTTGTTGCTCATATCATTTGGTCAGTGGAATTCAATTACGGGCAATGTCATCATTGATACTGAATCTGTTGTGATTACGGCACACATCCGCGTTTGGTTAGAAAATGAGGAAAATATTGTTGGCTAGAATCTAAGTTGGAATGCAAGTGAATGTAGTCAGATGATGAGATTAGGACTACAGATGAGGCCAGTACATGAACAAGAATATCATTCGTGAATATTTACGGTTTATGACTAGGATAATGAATTTAAATATTTGTGGATTTATTCACAAACGTTTATAATTTATAACTATAAATAAATTCAAAGCTGAACGGTCATGGATATATAAATGAAGTTCTGGAATTTTTATTTCATAAAGAATATCATTTTACAAAAGGGAGTAAATCGTTTCACATTTGAATTGCTGTAAGATTACATTTACAGATGTTACTTCTATCCTAAAAATCCTAAGTCCTAAAGAATTCCAAGTGTTCTTCATGAGGCTCCTTTGAGTTTCTTCATACATCTCAAGTACCTGAAAAATAAGAAAACAAACAGAAGCAGGAAAGGGTTAAAGGTGATTTTTGACACTCTCAGAATAACATCATCATCGAGTGCTGGGAGTGGCACGACCGAAGTCGCATCCTACCCCCGTTACCAATCCACGCCATTAGCGTCATATCAGGTAACATTTGTTTTTATCTAAGGGGCAGCCGAGAGATAAAAGAGATAAAAGAAGCGGGACTGATTCGTTTTCGCCGTAATTGGATTCATTTCAAAATCAAGTAAATCCCAATTTACTTTCCAAAACCGATACAAGGGTAAAACAACACAGCCAATTCGGACTCAGACCCGGATGCCGGCAGGTCTGAATCGCTTTGTTTTCGAAGATTTCCAACACCTGAAATTCACCACAACAGCATTAGTACAGAGTCATAACAGGATTTAAGGCCAAAGCTGTTCAGCTGCACAAAGCTTGAGCAGATAACTCAATCCATAAATATGAAGCAGCTCAGGTGCATAAAAAGGAAGAGACAAGATCAGGAGGTCAAACCCATATCATGACTACATCAATTCAAAGAACCAGTTCAGCAGAAACAAAAAAACCAGAAACAGGGCACGGTTCAGTAAACACCAAAGCCAGGGCTCAGTCGAAACATCATGGCCCAACACGCAGGTTCTGGTTCAGTCAAGTGAGCATTACCCTCGCACCGAAAATGAGTATCAATGGAAAGCATATCTGGGCAACACATGCCGTAATCCCGCTCAACTACACAAGAAAGTCGAATGTTAAAAGTTGATAGTATCAGTAAACAGTTGGTTCGAAAACCAGAAGGGTCGAAATAACATCCACGGCAGCGAAACAATGCCCTTACCAGAAGAGTCAAGTTCAAACAGAACAGAAAAATGAAATACAAACCAAACTGCATCAGACAACTAGTGTCAGCACAAGAAACAACACAAATCATACCAGAAAAAGCGAGGTAGGTTCATAATCATGCTCGCGCGTCAATTTAAATGTAAGCCTCAACCAAATGTGGTCATATTGGAAAACCAAAATGCGAAGCCGAGGCTCAGCTACGAACATCATTGCCCCAAACTCGCAGCCACTATCAAGTAAATGTCTCGAGGCAACATTAAGCAAAATCTGGATTCACAATTGGACACGAATGTCCAAGTCCGAAACTGGTTCAGAAAATTGCAGCACCTGAAAATCAGAGAACCAAGTCCGTTAAAATCAGAAGTGACACCAGAAGGTTCAGACCAATGGTCATCATCACCATATGACCATCCTCGGCGGCGTTTGACTCGACCAAAGCCGTAGTACCAATTCTGAAAGAAGAAGAAGAAAAGTTAACGTGTTCGAAACGGTTAATCCAGAAGCACAAGTCAAATTGGATACCCAGATACATGACAAAACTGGATTGTATCAATAAAACCAAATCGTATCAGAAACGGATATCCAAATATATGAGTTCCCCAAATGCAATCAAATCTGCATCTGCAAATATCCAGAAAATCCAATCGAACCGAATCAGAACTACCACAAAACAAAATCAAATCAAGTTCGGAAAAGGAAGGAAATAATATCAGAGAAATTGCAAATCACAATCAAATTTAATCCGCACAAATCTCAGTAATCATGATCCAAGCCCAAAGAGAAATAGAAAAGATATAAAAGGGGTAACACAACCTGTTTGAAGAGGGCCGAAGAAATCATTTATCGAAGAAACCCTAGCGGCCGCGATATCGAAGGAAGAAGAGCTTCGCTCAAAGCCGTCACAAACAGCCAGCAACGCCGCCATTCGACGACGAGCAAACCACTCCTGAGGCTCAGCTTCTCACATCATCGCCTCGAAGAAGATCATCATCATCGCCTCGTTTCTTACCGAAAGCCACTCGCGAGATAAAATGTAAGCACGCCATATTTCTCACGATTTGTTTTTCTTTTTCAGGGAAGATGAGAGAGAGCCATCGAAATGAAGGGAAAGAACACGAACGAAGAGAATCGCAGCGAGGAAAAAGAAGAGGAATTGAAGAACGGCGCCGTGAAGTAATTAGGGTTTTGGGAACCCTAGTTGTGTGTTTTTGTTACAACTACACCTACCGGGTTGGGTCCGGAAGTGATTACCGGCCCAACCCCTTTTATTTTTGTTGTTTAAATTGTTTTTTAAAAAAAACCTTTCTTTTTTTATAATTAAAAATTGTTTTTTAAAAACCTTTCTTTTTTTTAAATATTAAAATTGTTTTTTTAAAAATAAATAGTATTAAAATTTTCTTTAAAATAATAACTAAAAAACATTTTTTAAAAGAATATCATCAAACCTTTTTTTGAATTAAAAATTTGTAGATAATTAAATTAAAACCATTTTTTTTGAAAATTAAAATTAATCTTTTTTTTTTATCTTTTTAACTTAAATCAAAACCTTTTTCTTAAAAAACAATGAAAATCTCCAATATTGCACTTTTGTCTCATGACCCGTCCAATTACCGTCTGACTTTGCCTACTAATGGGTGTTCTTCTTTTGCAGCTCATGTTTACTACTATCGCGTTGTGTTTTTAAGTTTCATTATTATTGTAACTGCTTCTCATATGTAACTCCGCGAATCCTAACAATCGCGCTTTAATTTCTGTCTTTAAGTTTCTGCTTGTATGGCTTACTGTCTGCATTTTATTTCCACTTGCATAATTTAAATCTCACACATTCATCAATTATTCTGTCACACTACACACATCCGAAGGAATTAGGTCTAGCCGTTTGGTCGCCGCGCCAATAGTCCTCAAAACTTCAAACCCTTACAAACCCTAATTTTCATAAATGCCTCGCCGCAGGCTAAATTACCTTTTTACCCCTAGCATTAGGTCAAAGAGCCGCCGCGCTCATTTTAGGGTTTCCCGCCGTGGAATCCCTAATTTAACCCTAATTACAAACTTAACAATTCAACGTAGAGATTTGGAGTTTCTACACTCCACGTAAGCGTGTCCTTAAGATGGGTTTATTCCCCTTGAGACCTTGACCACAGTCAAGAAGTCTCTAACCTCCCTTTTGAGGGGAACTACGATTACTCTGATTCCACTCCCGTAAGGATACGTAGGCACAAGATGCGACGTCTTGCCGAGTAAACTTAGAACTAACCCCTTAGGTCTCTTTTCTCACTTTTAATCCTTGTACATATACCTTAAGCAAATAAATAAAGCAAATAGTAAACATCTGAACAAAAGGTTCCTGTAGAGTACTACAGAAGTTTAGGGTGCTAATACCTTCCCTAAATTTAACCAACCCCCGAACCCTAGATCTTTCCCCGCATTGTGTTTACGATGCAAAATAGGTTTTCCCTCTTTTGACCTTTTCCTTCGGATAAATCAAAGAGCGGTTGTGAATCAAGAATTGTGATTCAAACTAATTAATAGTTTGATATCCTATTTCCACCGCAACAAGATGCTTTACTTTCCAGGACTCTATTCTCGCACCCACCCTAGAGGAGTATGTTGATTTGTTAGGTGTGCCTATCAAGATTCAGATGCCCTTTGTTCACATGGATGTTGAGCCTAATCTGGCTAGTCTAGCTCCCTCACTTCATCTGGATGCTTCCGAGTTGGTCTTGTCTAGTTGGAACAAGGTTCCCGGTTTCTCCTTGCAGTTCTTAGTGGGAAAGGCTCAGCAGTGCGCCAAAGACGGATGTTGGATTGTGTTCAACGCCATTCTCGCTCTGTGCATATATGGCATCATTTTGTTCCCCAATATGCCTGACTTTGTAGACTTTGACGCCTTTCACATCTTTGCATCAGGGAATCCAGTCCCTACCTTGATAGGAGATGTCTACCATTCCGTCCACTACAAAAACGAGAACAGAAGGGGCAAGAATGTCTCGTGCTGTGTGCCCCTGCCTTATAGATGGCTTGATAGCCACCTACCTGAGAAGGGTCCCTTTGCTTCCTCCGCAGCCACAGCTGAGTGGTCTGAGCGTTTGATGAGTCTATCGGTGGAAGATATTACCTGGTTTGATAGAGATAGATTGGGTACTGAGATCATATTCAGCTGCAGTGGGTTTCCAAATGTGCCTTTGATAGGCAGGAAGGGCTGTATAAACTATAATCCATCTCTGTTGGTCCGACAGTTTGCTTATGCTTTGAGAGCTCCGCCGAAGGATGAAGAGGTGCAGGAATCTCTGTACCTCACTGGTCTTCTAGAGGGGGATATGTTATCTAAGCTTCAACACGCTTGGAATGGTATCAGTAAGCGAGGAAAGTCGTTGCTGGGAAAAAGTAATAGCCAAGCCTACGCTCCGTATGTGACCTGGATCAGAGCCAGAGCAGATGCTATAAGGATGTCGTTTCCTCCTGCCAAGCCAGAAAGCCCTCCAGTGATTGAAGAGCCTACCACCGTGCCTATTCAGCAGCATAATTAGGTGTTAGCTGAGAGAAATGAGCTGAAAAAGGCAAATGAAGAACTGGAGAAAGAATTGGCTCAACTCAGAAGCAAGAGAAGCGAAGCCGTCCATTCCTTTAAGAGGCAGACAGAGCTGGTGAACCAGTTGGGGACAGATTTGACTAAGCAGGTAGCCGAGTGCGAGCGCATGGGTCGAGACTTCAAAGCTGTCAATGATGTACTGGCCACTAAGAAACAGCACTTGGATGAAGCGTACCGGAGAATATCCAAGTTTAATCAGCATTGGAAGGCCACCTTAGCCAACGGGAAAGAACGGGAGGATAAGCTGAAGCAACAGATATCCAAGTTGAAAGCCCAGGTGAAAGCTAGTGAGAAGAGGTTTGATGAAGAAACCGCTCGCAGATATGCCGCTGAAGGCCAACCAACAAGGCCCTTGCTGACCTGAAGGAGCGCAAGCTGACGTTTGAATCCAAGAAGCGGAAGTTAGAAGATTGTTTCGGCGAAGGAGCATGGGAAGGTTCGGTTGAAGGTCTTCAATACACCATTATGCAGAGAGAGTTACTCGTCGAAGGGTTGCTCACTCGGCCTGATCACCCAGAAACAAGGAAGTTGTTAGAAGAGTTTCGCGCCCGTGGCCGTGCTTGACTATTTGTATTCCTCTTGTTTTGATCATTGTTGTATGCTGACCATCACCAGGCTTGTTGGTCGAGGTCATGCTATTGATTCTGCTTGTACTCAGTGACGTTATGTACCGCCTCGATGGGCTTTCTTTATATATATGAGATGTTATTTCCATGACTGGACTCGGACTTCTTATTATCAGCACTGGCACTCAGGCACTAGGATCGGGGGATATCTGCCTAACGCACAGACACACGTTTGCATTTGAATGAAGCATTTGCATAACGAGCACTTTGTCGTTTTTCCTAACCCTTTTGTGTATACAGGTTGTTTCAGGTTGTTCCAGGATTGATCAGAGACCTATCCACCGCTATCCGACCAGAGCAAATCGAGCCAGAGTTATGGAGCAAATGCAAACTGACGTTCAAGAACTCCGAGAAAGGATGGACCGCTTCATGGAGCTCATGCAAGCGGTCGCCAACGGCCAGGATCAGCTCAGAACCTTGGTTCAGCCTCTGATTTCAAGGGTCGACATCAATGGTGTACTCCATGGTGGGACGGTGCCAACCCCTCCACCTGTTGAAACTCCTCAGAATGGCGTCCCCGTGACCGGAGGGAATGGCAGCGCCAATGGCAATGTGATAGCTAACATGGGACTCAACGGTAATACGACTGGCGTCGGTAATGGAAATTTTGAAGCTAACGTCAATGTTGGACTGGGCAACGGCAATGCGGGTGTTGGAAATCTGTTCGGGCCTCAGCCGTGGTTAGAAGACCGTCAAGACGATGTGTTCTTGCAGAGAGGTGCTGAAGGCGAGCTGACTGCTGAAGCACGTCTGAGGTTTAAGGCACTCGAAGACAAGATGAGGAATTTCGAGAACTAGAACACCATGGGTGTTGATATGTCCATGTTGGGACTGCTTGCTGATTTCAAGGTGCCTCCCAAGTTCAAGGTACCTGACTTTGAAAAGTACAAGGGCACCACTTGCCCTCGCGTCCATTTGAGATCATATTACCGGAAAATGTCGGCTCACTCTGAGGACGAGAAGTTGCTGATGCACTTCTTTCAAGACAGTCTGTCCGGGCCCTCCCTGGAATGGTACATGAGTCTGGAACCTACCAGTGTGCGCACGTGGAAGGAACTTGCTGAAGCATTCATGCACCACTACCAATATAACAGTGACTTGGCTCTGAACCGAGTCCAACTGCAGAATCTGTCACAAAGGAACAACGAAGGGTTCAAGAAATACGCCCAGCGGTGGCGTGAACTAGCAGCCAGGGTTCAGCCGCCGATGGTTGAACGCGAGCTTGTGGAAATGTTCCTAGCCACCCTCCCAGGGGTTTATTATGAGAAATTAGTCAGCAGTATGTCTGGAAGCTTCTCAGATCTCATTATCACGGGTGAGCACGTTGAAAATGGGATCAAACTGGGGAAAATTCAAGGTGATCTGTCCTCAGCTGGAGGAGGAAAGAAACCTTATGGTGGAAAGAGGAGGGAATGAGAAACGAGCGCCGTGTCCAACGCTCGAAGGAAGGGTAAAGGCCCTCACCAGCAGGTGGCCAGTATAACTATCCCCGCTGTCCAACAACCCCAGCCACAGCAGCAGCAGCAGCCGAATCAACAAGGGTACAGAAAGTATCAGAACAGGGCACCTCTGTCGAGCCATCACCTCGAGACGCCGCCCATGTCTTATGCTCAGTTGTTACAGACTCTGCTTCAGTTACAGTTGATCCAGAAGAGGACCCTGGCTCCCTTGACAGGGGCACCTCCGCCAGGTTATGATGCAAATGCGACGTGTGAATTTCACTCAGGGGCACCAGGCCACACGATAGAAAATTGCAAAGCCTTCAAGCACAAGGTGCAGGATATGGTGGACGCTAAGATCATCAATTTCTCAGATAATGTGCCAAACGTCACGAAGAACCCTATGCCGAATCATAGGGGAGGTGGAGTAAACGCCATTATTGAAGACAAGAATTTGGATTTGTTGACTGATGTCAAGAATCTAAAGACACCGCTTAGCTTCGTTAAAGCTAAGCTGATGAAAAGAGGTTTCTTCCCGGGCTGCGGGGAACTGTGTATGGGATGTGCGACTAGTCCTGATGGATGTGAACAATTGATAGAGGGGATTCAGAGTCTGATGACCGAAGGAATCCTGCAGTTTGGCCGAAGGGCCGAATGTGGATCTGGAGAGGTAATGCTGAAGCAAGATGATGAGGTTGCCACCATCACCATCCCTCGTGGGACTATAACTATTTTTGCACCCAGGCCGCCCACGATTACCATCACCAAAGTCGGGCCGATACGTTACGAAAGCACTAATGCTGTCCCGTGGCACTATGGGGCAGAGGTCTACAGTAACGGACAGAAGTTGGAATTGGAACCATCAGGGTCGTGTGTGGATAACCTAGCGGGGATCGGCGGAATTACTCGCAGCGGAAGAGTATTTGCTCCACCTGAGATCGTGGCGGACAAAGCGGACAAAGCTGATGCAACTGATAAAGGGAAGAGTAAAGTCGTTGAAGAGACCTCTCGTAGGGTAGAGAAAGACTTACTTGTTAAAGACGCCGAAGAGTTTATGAGGTTGATTAAAAAGAGTGACTACAAGATCGTGGATCATCTCCATCAAACACCCTCGAAAATTTCTATCATGAATTTGTTGCTGTGTTCTGAGGCACATCGCAACGCACTGCTGAAGGTGTTGAATGCCACGTATGTACCGCAGGAAATATCGGTCAACCAGTTGGAAGGGGTCGTAGCCCACGTGAATGCTGGAAATGGGTTAGGGTTCACTGACCTGGAGCTGACGCTGAAGGGGAGGAATCACAACAGCGCCCTGCACATCTCGATAGAGTGTAGGGGAACGATTATGTCTCACGTGTTGGTGGACACGGGGTTGTCACTCAATGTTCTTCCGAAGAAAGCATTGATGAAGTTAGATACTCGCGAATTGATTTGCACACCCAGTGATCTGGTTGTGAAGGCGTTCGATGGAACCAAACGACATGTTTTCGGGGAGGTGACGCTACCAATCCAAGTGGGGCCGGAAACATTCGATGCAATCTTCTACATTATGGACATCATGCCTGCCTACAGCTGTCTCTTAGGCCGGCCCTGGATCCATTCTGCAGGTGACGTGACCTCCACGTTGCACCAAAAGCTCAAGTATGCCGTCGGAGGTAGCATTGTGACTGTATGTGGCGAGGAAGATATAATGGTGAGCCATTTGTCGTCCTTCAAATATGTTGAGATGGATGGGGAAATCCACGAAACCCTATGTCAGGCGTTCGAAGCTGTTAAAGTCAAGAACACAGCTCCTGTAGTCACTGAAAAGCCAGAGATGACTCTCTCTTCCTTCAAGGAAGCCCGGGCCGTTGTTCAAGCCGGATCTACCCCAGGCTGGGGGCGAATTCTAGAGATACCTAACAAGCAAGACAAGTTCGGGTTAGGATACTCTCCTGCGGCTGAAGCCTCCTCTTCTAGCAGTGCATCGCGAGGTAAAGGGTCGATCCAGTTTACCAGTGGTGGGGTGATATTTGAAAGTGTCAATGCGGTGTCTGAAGACGGCGAAGACAGTGACTGCGACCTAAACTCTTAGATCCAGCCAAGCAAACCAGGCGAGAGCCTCAACAACTGGTCCGTCAGGGATATCATCCAAACGACAAGCAAAGAGTAATGATTTACTTTTTCCAATCGTTGTACAACCCTATGTCCTACCCGGGGCATAGTGGCTTTATTGTCAGGGCCTCGTTTGATTATGTACATGCATTTTATCAATAAATCAGAAGGCGTTTTTCTTCGTATTCAAATATTGTGATCTCTGTTATTCCTGTTTTATATTTGTTTTGAAAAAAAACAATAAAATGGCAATGGGGTTTGTGCTAACCTGCATATCCTTGTTTTAAGCTTAACCCTTGTTATTGCAGGACCCACATAGCAGATGACATCGACTCTGGACCTTCTACGACTCACTTCGACTTCGATTGCTCGATCTATCAAGCCGAAGAAGAGATTGATGAAGACGATGACTTTCCCGAAGAGTTGGCCCGCTTGTTGAAACAAGAAGAGAAAGTTATTCTGTCTCACGAAGAAGAGATCGAGATCGTGAATCTGGGTTCTGAAGAACTGGTCAGGAATGTCAGGATATGGGCCGCATTGCAGAGTGACATCAAGCAGAGATTGGTCGAGATGCTGAGAGAGTATAGTGACATCTTTGCTTGGTCATACGAGGATATGCCCGGACTTGACACTGACATTGTGGTCCATCACTTGCCGCTGAGAGAAGATTGCCCTCCCGTTAAGCAGAAGCTTAGGAGGACGCGACCAGATATGGCCGTTAAGATCAAAGAAGAAGTGCAAAAGAAGCTTGATGATGGCTTCTTAGCGGTCACTACTTACCCTCCGTGGGTCGCCAACATAGTGCCTGTACCGAAGAAGGACGGTAAGGTACGAATGTGCGTCGATTATCGGGATTTGAATAGGGAGAGCCCTAAAGATGATTTCCCGCTCCCTCATATTGATGTGTTGGTCGACAATACAGCTCAGTTCTCCGTATTTTCGTTCATGGATGGCTTCTCCGGTTACAATTAGATCAAGATGGCGCCGGAGGACATGGAGAAAACTACGTTTATTACACCCTGGGGAACATTTTGCTACAAGGTAATGCCTTTCGGTCTGAAGAACGCAGGGGCCACTTACCAACGAGCAATGGTTACTTTATTTCATGATATGATTCATCATGAGATTGAAGTCTATGTTGATGACATGATTGCGAAGTCCCAAACGGAGGAAGGACATCTGGTCAATTTGCCGAAGCTTTTTGAGAGACTTAGGAAGTTCAGGTTGAGGCTGAATCCTAACAAGTGTACTTTCGGAGTACGGTCTGGAAAACTACTGGGGTTTATCGTGAGTGAAAGGGGCATTGAGGTTAATCCTGCGAAGATAAAAGGAATACAAGAAATGCCAGCGCCAAAAACCGAAAAAGAAGTTCGTGGTTTCCTGGGCAGAATAAACTACATTGCAAGGTTTATTTCTCAGCTCACAGCCACGTGTGAACCGATGTTCAAACTACTGAAGAAAGATCAGGCGATTATCTAGAACGAGGATTGCCAGAAGGCATTTGATAAGATAAAACAGTATCTACAGGAACCTCCAATCTTGATACCCCCAGTGGCCGGACGACCTTTAATCATGTACTTGACAGTTCTTGAGAATAGTATGGGGTGTGTTCTCGGTCAACACGACGAGACGGGCAGAAAGGAGCATGCCATTTACTATTTGAGTAAAAAGTTCACAGATTGTGAATCTCGTTACTCGATGCTGGAGAAAACGTGTTGTGCACTAGCCTGGGCTGCCAAACGTTTACGACAGTACATGCTCAATCACAAGACCATGCTAATTTCGAAGATGGATCCGATCAAGTACGTCTTCGAGAGACAAGCGCTTTCGGGAAGGATTGCCAGATGGCAAATGGTGTTGACGGAATATGACATTCAGTACGTTTCCCAAAAGGCCATCAAGGGAAGCGTATTGTCTGAATACCTTACCGAACAGCCGATCGAAGATTATCAGCCGATGAAATTCGAATTCCCTGATGAGGATATCATGTTTCTCAAAGCGAAAGATTGTGATGAACCGTTGCCCGACGAGGGTCCAGACAGGAAATCCCAATGGAAATTGATATTTGACGGGGCGGTTAATTCTTACGAAAGTGGCATTGGGGCGATCATCACGACTCCCCATGGATCCCACATCCCGTTCACTGCGAGACTGACGTTTCCGGTCACCAATAATGAAGCGGAGTACGAGGCATGCATCATAGGTCTAGAAGAGGCAATTGATTTGAGAATCAAGAACCTAGACGTATATGGTGACTCGGCACTTGTGATCAACCAGATTAAAGGGGAGTGGGAGACTCGTCAATCGAATTTGGTGTCGTACATGAACTATGCCAGAAGGCTGCTTCCGTTCTTTGATCGAGTGGAACTCCATCATGTACCTAGGTCCGAAAACCAGATGGTTGATGCCTTAGCCACGTTGGCTTCGATGTATAAAGTCAATTTTTGGAATGAAGCTCCAAGAATTGTCCTTTCTCGTCTTGATAGACCTACATTCGTCTTTGCGATCGAGGAAGCCTCCGAAGGCAAGCCATGGTTCCATGACATCCAGACCCTCCTTATGACTAAGGAGTATCCTGCGGGAGCGTCGACCCAGGATAAGAAGACTCTGAGGAGGCTGTCTGGAAACTTTTATCTCAATCCTGATGGAGTTTTGTATAAAAGAAACCACGATCTCGTGCTACTCAGATGTGTAGATGAGAAAGAGGCGAGTATGCTCATGGAAGAAGTCCATGAAGGCACATTTGGTACACATGCCGGCGGGCATGCTATGACGAGAAAGATCCTGAGAGCATGATATTACTGGCTGACGATGGAATCGGATTGCTTCAAATTCGCGAAGAGATGTCATAAATGCCAGATTTATGCTGATAAGGTTCATGTACCGCCGTGCCCGTTGAATGCCATGTCCTCCCCGTGGCCGTTCTCCATGTGGGGCATCGACATGATAGGCAAGATCGAGCCTACTGCATCTAATGGTCATCGCTTCATTCTAGTAGCTATCGACTACTTCACCAAGTGGGTGGAGGCAGCCTCATATGCTAATGTGACCAAGCAGGTGGTGGCTAAATTCATAAAGAGGGACATCATCTGTCGTTACGGAATTCCTGAGTGAATCATTACTGATAATGGTTCGAATTTGAATAACAAGATGATGAAGGAGCTGTGCCAGAGTTTCAAGATTGAACACCAAAACTCATCTCCTTACCGGCCGAAGATGAATGGCGCCGTTGAAGCGGCCAATAAGAACATTAAGAAGATTGTACAAAAAATGGTTGTGACCTATAAGGATTGGCACGAGATGTTGCTATTCGCACTGCACGGTTATCGTACCACGGTACGTACATCAACCGGGGCAACTCCTTTCTCACTGGTGTACGGTATGGAAGCTGTCCTACCGTTAGAAGTTGAGATTCCTTCTTTGCGAGTTTTGGTTGATGTGAAACTCGATGAGGCAGAATGGATTAAGAGCCGACTAAACCAACTCAGCCTGATGGACGAGAAGAGGTTAGAATCTATTGCGTATGGTCGTCTGTACCAAAGCCAAATGAAGAAAGCCTGTGATAAGAAGGTGCGTCCTAGAAGCTTTCAGACGGGTGATATCGTCCTGAAGAGGGTTCTTCCTCCACACTCCGATCACCGGGGCAAGTGGACTCCCAATTTTGAAGGTCCGTACGTCGTCAACAAGGTCTTCTCGGGAGGAGCCTTGTTGTTATCCACGATGGATGGTGAAGATTTTGCATCCCCGGTGAACGCGGACGCAGTTAAAAAATAATTTGCTTAAAAATGACCCGCTGGAAAGAAAAAGAATATCCAGGCAAAAATAGGGCATCCCGGCGAACCATAAAAAGGAAAAAGGTTCGGGCAAAAATTAGGGATATAAAAGAAAAGAATGTACACCCGCAAAGTCGAAAACCCGGATGGGCGACTTTGGCAAAAAAGGGTATCCTGGTGAATCGAAAACCCGGAAGGGCGATTCAGGCAAAAGTTAGGGATTTGAAAAAGCAAATGACTGCGTTCCGCGTATGGACTCTCATTGTTTAGTGGTTTGGAAGACCTGAGGGCCGTTTATCTGAATCAATCTCTGCTGAGGCTGAAGCGTCGGAGAAGTATCGAAGTCGAGTGGGTCATAGAGGGATCAACTCATGGTGTTCGTCTACGCCTCATTGCCAACATTCGTGTATATACTAATGTATCTTTATGTTTTATTTTTACGCGGCTTCCTCATTCCAGGAGCTTGCATCTGTTGTAAAACATTTTTGCCCATTCGGGGGTTCGTTATCAATAAAATGTATACTATTAAGCAATGTTGTTTGTCTATTTAGCATTTATCTGTTTTGTTTGCGAAAAAGAACGCCGATGTTTTTGATAAAATGCGCATACATAAACTTACTGGCCTAGGCCACTGATTGTTGAAACAATGAATTACTTGAACATTGTCACAAGATGATAACCTTGATAGGTCCTTTTGAGAAGGGTATCTTGTCTGTTTGTTTGTGTTCTTGCAGGTATAGCATATTCCAGGCAGTATGTCGTATGTTTCCCCAAGCAGGATGATTCCTTCTTCTCCAGCAAGTTCAGCAGCATCTCCCCACGGAGTCTGAACATGAGACCGCGAGCATTGATATGTGCCTCCCTAGGAAGAGAAGATTCTCTCCCCAACCAGATGCACCCTGAAGGATCGTCGTCTCCCCAGCTGAGTCATACACTGAAGTGAACAGCACCCGATAGCACAGACTGAAGTCTCCAGGAGAATTGAAATTCCCCACCGAGTTGTACTCTCCCCGGCAAGTAGGATTTATTCCAGCGTCCGGGTGTCTATCCCCAGCCGAGTTTGCAGTTCTCCAAGAGAGCCGAGTCCTTGGAAGCCGTTGAAGCCATGATTGGTGCTCCCCAGTAGAGTGTTGAATAGTTGATGCTATATTCCCCCACCGGAGTCGTTATCTCCAGGAAAGTTTTGCTGCGAATGCCGTGCAGTTTATTTTGCGCATCTTCCTCTTTTCAGGGGTTGCATCTGTTGTAAAACTTCGCCTATTTACAGGCCATTTATCAATAAAACATATACTATTCAGTAATCTGTTTGTTTTAACTTTTACTGTTTTGTTTATGAAAAACGCCCGATGTTTTTAATAAATTGCACATGCATAAACTTGCAGGCCTCAGCTGATAATCGTTAAAACTTTGAATTATTTGAACAACGTCACTAATGACGACTGAGATATTTCCTTTGTGTAGGGTGTCTTGTCTGGTTTGTTCATTTTTGCAGGTTTGTTACCCTTGAGGCATCTGACAAGAGTGTATCCTCGTCATATCCTCAGTAGAAGCATATGCAGAGTATTGAGCCTACTCCTCAGCAAGTCAAGATTGGATTTCTTTCAACCGAGCAGAAGTGGAGTCTCCTTAGCAGGTTCAGTTTTGTTTCCCCATAGAGTCTGAGCATTGGACCGTGAGCAGAGATAAGTTCTCCCCAACCAGAGCCCACTCCCCATCAATTCGAGATTGCGTCTCTATCCCTGGTAGAGTTGAGTGCAAGTTAAAGGAGCAGCTAAGTGTGTATTCTTGTCCCCGGAAGTTGGTCGGTACACAGTTAATCTCCACAGAGTATAGGTATATGCGTACTCCCCGGCAAGTCGAGATCAGATTTCCTTCCACCAGGCAGGTGTAGTATCTTCCCCAACAGTGGGTTAGCACGCGATTTTCTCCAGCAGATTGTCTGTGAATTTTCAGCTCTCAGTAGTTCAGACCAAGGTTTCCAGCAGAGTTGATTTCTCTGCAGAGTGGTATCTTTCCGGCAGGTATGATTGGTTCCAACGGCTGGTTGTCTATCCTCGGCCGAATTTATAGTTCCCCAGGAGAACTGTATCCCGGAAGGCCAGTCATGGCATTGTTTCTCTTCAGCAGGTGGGAATGGTTGTTGGCAAGCTGTTTTGTATCCCCAGTAGATTAGTCTATCACACCAGAAGAGTTCGTATTTTGGAAGAGCCGTTCATGGCATTTTTCCCAGCTGAGTTAGACATTCAGGCTCGCATCCTTAGCATAAGTCCAATTGTTATTGGCACGTGTAAGCTACCCCCGACAGGGTCGTTTCTTTCCCCAGCGGAGTTGGCTTTGTGTTTCTCTAGCATTTATTTTGCTGGAGTGGTTCCTGTGCATTTTGCATTGTGCATAGCATCCTGTTGCACCCCAAAATTTGCCCAACATTTCTTTACCTAGCTTATGTTTCATTTCATTCACATTAGCATTATCATTTGCATTTCATTGACATGTGTGCAGGAGATCAAGAGGTATAATTACCAATTAAGAGCTACACAAGACTTTGAAGCTAGCTAAGGAGGCTTATTCAGGTGTTCAAGGGTTGATATCCTTGTCAAAGAAAGTAGAAGATCCTCAGAGAGAGTGGTTGAAGCCAAGAGGGTGTGTCTCCTAACTTGAGAGTTGTGGGAAGTCATCAGATGATTCTGAGGTCATGAAGTTGGACTTGAGGTCTTGAGAGAGCTCATGAGAAGTGTTGAAGATCACTTTGAGGCCTAGACAGGTCATTGTGCAAGATTAAGAAGCCCCAACCATGATTGGTGCAATTAGGGTTTGACTGGGTCAACCCTAAGTCAACTGATGATTTGAAGAGGGTTGAGACCTAATTCAAGAGACATGTGATCATGGATTGATACATTAAGATGGCATAAGGATGATTCCAAGGTCAACTCATCATGATTGAAGAGTTTGATAAGTTTCAAGCTAGGGTTTCTAAGGCTTGACAGTGTAAATTCCCCTAGTTTGACCCCTATTTTCAAGGCAATTTATCTCAAGATGTGATTGTTATCTCATCTTTCCCCCAACATGATTATTGTAGAGCATGATCTTAGATTTAATTTGAGTACTAGAAGTCCTTTATAGGATTTGTAGAGCTCAAGTTATGGCTTTGACAAGTTACAGGTCATCTGAGGTATGTGAATTTGGAGCTTGAAAGTTGTCCCACTTGCATGAAACTTTTTCCCTAGAAGGGTGATTCCTATGAACTTTTGGTCAACACGAATGTTGTTCCTTATCCTCCTAGCTTTCTAGATAGTACTAGAAGTCCTTGATAGTATTTTTAGAACTCAAGTTATGGCTTTGACAAGTCAAGGGTATTTTGGTCAAAAGGATATTATAGGTCACTTCAACCATAAGGCCATAACTCCTATTTGCAAGCTCCAAATGGGAAAATGTTCAACATCAAACTTGTTCAAAATGATGTTTTAAGGCTAGCCAAGAGGTCATGAGAGCTTGGAATAGCTTTATTCATAAAATCACAAAAATGACCTAAAATAAGGGTGAATTTCAAATGAACCAAAGATGGAAATTGGGATTTTTGATCTACATGTCCAAACCAAGGCATGTAATATGTCATTTTGATTCTAAAACACATTTTAAGAACATTGGTATTGCCACAATTTTGAATTGAGGTTTAATTTGTGGACTTGCTTTGAAAAGTAGTTACTTACACCATAAGTAACAATTGCCAAACCAAAATTCAAGGTATAACCAAGGTCCCTTTCAATCCAAACACATCCAAAATACCATTAGGAGAGAAATTGGAAGAGAATGAGGGTGAGTACAAGCTGCCAACATGAGTTGTTATGAACACACCATGAGATGAACTTTCCATGACATGAGAAATTGAATTTCTCATTAGAGGGATCTAGAGCTTTCTAGATCATCCATACATGGCCTATATATTGAATAAAGGTGGTTCAGATTGAGGGTTGGTGATAATTGAAGGAGAGAATAGAGATTGAGATTGAAAACTTCTTGCTTGCAACTGAATTCGGTTACACCATTTTCTTCACTTTCCATCCATTTTCTTGAGTGCAATCACTTCCATGGATGCTAGTGAGTGATTCCAGATCATAATCAAGGCAAATTCGTGGCTGAATAGTGTTCTTGCTCTCAGATTTTGTCACCTGCAACTCATAATTGGTTTCAAGAATCCAGAGCATTTCCATCCATTTCATTGCATACAGAAGTTTGGTTAGAGGCTAGGGAAGGATTCTGCAAGCTCTTGAAGGTTGATTTGAAGATTCAACCCCTCTGTTTGCTCAATTTTACCAAGTATGCAATTCTTGTTCCATGGCTTAGTGTAGGTAGAATCAAGAGGAATTAGGGTGTTAGATGCATAGTAGGATGGTGTAGGAAGGTTTATGGATCATTAATTTGAGAGTTAGTGACCAATTAGGGTTGTTACCATTTTCGGTTGGGATTTTGTTCTTGCGAATCTTGAACTTTTAGGATGATTAAGTGGTATAGGAAGATTCCTTGTGAGATTTGGGACAAGTTTCGTGTAGAGACCATTCGCAATGGAGGATTCTAGAGAGAGTTAGGGTTGGGGATGACGACCGGAGCACCATCGGCGACGGCCATGGCTGCGCGCGTGTTTCAGAATTTCAAATGGAGAAGATGACTTGATGGCCATCAGATCTTGGTTGGACTTTGATTGAAGGCATGATCCAACGGCCATGGATTGGTTTCAATTTGTGAAGGACTCTGAGTTACTTGCAACGCTGCGTTTCATTTAAGTTGTGGTTTTGGGCTTAAGTCATAGATGCTAACCACACCCCCCTTATGGCCCAATTGCTAAATGAACTGGATTTTATTGCTACCTGCACCACGCGCTTATCATTTTTATTTTGATTTTCATTTCATTTTTCATTTTATTCATGGTTATTGATTAATTCATAAAAAATGGAAAACTAACTCAATTAATCTCATTCCTTTTACTATGGATTCATGATTGAATCTAGTTTTTTTTAGATGAAAAATATTATTATTTCATGCATTTTATGATTTTAAGTGCATTTTTACATTTTAATGGATATTAAAATAATCATGTTTGATGCTTGATTTTGTTGAATTTGGTTTGATCATGTGATGTTGATTTTGGCCTTGATTTTTTGTGAGTAGTTAGCATAGATATGCATGCTCCCCATATATTTTTCTCACATTTTTGTGATGAATGTAAGTGGTATTTTTAGGTTGAAACTTTAGGAGCTCCATTTTTAGGGTTCATGGTTGTTACTTTGTGATTTAGGTTCTATTTTTGCAACTAGGTGGATGATTCAACCTCTGATTTTTGTATGGTAGATTCATGATTGAATTAGGGTCCCATAGTTATTTTTGTAAGAATTTACAATGTGGTTTACTATTTTTGTTTGATTTTAGTTTAGATGCTAGTTTTAGATGATCCTAACTTGCTAATTCAACTAGAATGACTTCTTTAGTTCCCCTAGATTAGGGTTTTGCTTTGCTTGCTCTTGGTTGATGTTGAAGATAAGCTTGGGCAACCATGGATTGAATGAAGAAGCTTGGATGTGAAGATCTTCCCCTCTTTTGGTGTAGTGTTGATTAGGTGTTAAGATTAGGGTTTGTAGGCAGAGCTTTTAGATAGATTCTCTTCCTTCATAAACATGGAAGATGTTGATCACTTCCATTCTTCCCTATGATGTAAGGTCCCCTTGTAAAGGACTTATCCCTCCTTTGGTAGGATGTGTGGCTCTTTACAAGTTAGTAGAACCTTTGAGGGTCCCTTTCTCTGATGATAGGATGCTTAGTGGTGACCTTTGGTCTTCACTCTGCTACCAATCATCCAAACTTTGCTCTTGATGGATGCATCTTTCTCCCTTGTTAGAGGATGGAATTCATTGCTTGGAGAAGATTGAAGTATGAAGTTGATACTTCTTTGTGTTTGAAGATTACTCTGAGAAGCTGAAGCTTGTAGATGAAGAGGAACAAGTTGATACTGGAAAAGAGGAGAGAGCTGAAGCTTGAAGGCCAAGTTGACACTTGTGAGGAGGATCCAATGGAGATTGAGTGAAGAGCTGAGGCTTGAGGAATAAAGGATAAGTTGATACTTATGTTGGTACACTGAGAGCCTGAAGGAGCCAAGTTGATACTTGATATTAGGGTTGAAGCCTTAAGGTGGAATTTACTAGAGAGCTAAAGCTTGAAGAAGAAAGAATAAGTTGATACTTATGTTTGAGGTGTTAGAAGCTTGAAGAAGCAAGTTGATACTTGCTATTGAAGATGATAGCCTTGAAGGGTGGTTGAGGACTGATGACTGGATTCCTGTCAAAGGAGAGCTTAGCTGTGGAAGCTGTTGATCTGCTTTCTTGACTGTCCGTTTTCTTTCTGTGCAACTGTATTGATGTGACTTGTGTGATTGCACTAGAATAAGTTCATATCTTGACTGATGACTGTATTGATGTGACTTGATGCATTAGAATAAATTCATATTTAGATTGTGTTAAGCTAGGAGCATGATTGCACTAGAGATTGAGTTGCTCCCTCTGCTTGTATTTTTACTGTATGGCTTTGCTTGCGGGTATTCGGTAGAGCCCTGCTCCCTTACCTATGTGGTTTGTTATTTGCTTGATGGCATTTTACTTCCTCTGTATGATTGCGGTTATTGTGTTTATTTGATAGCATTTTATTTCTCTGTATGATTGCATTTATTCATATCTGGCTTGAGATTGAGATGAGCTTGTGGAGGCTGATGCCCCACACACACTTCCTCCCTCACTTGCATTGCATGCATTTTACAGTCGTTTACTGTTTACTGTTTAAGCTGATGCTTTATCTATTGTTGTTTATCATTGACATGATCCCCTGGGAATCTCACTTCCTTTGATAAGGAAGATTAGAACTTTAGGTTGAAACCTATGCATGATAACTTCTAGGAGTTCCCTGTTTCAAACCTCAACCATAGGATGAATCCTTGACATGACAACATTAGGACTTGATAGTCTCCCTGTAGTTCTCCCTTTCTCTTCTTATCTTCAAACAAATCAAAATACAGTAATAAAGGTTAACTGACGTCGTACGTTACGAGCCTTAAGCTATTTGAGAAAGGATTGTTGAAGAGTTTCTTTTCAATAGTCTAGATGTTTAGTATGGCACCCTTTGGGTGACATGCGACACATTCACTCTCAGGTCATAGTCTCTAGTGCGATATCGGTTGCAAACATCCATAAAAAACAGTTCTTCCGTAAAAGACAGAAAACAAACTTCAAACCTTTTTGCCCCGTGGGCCCATAAATCAAAGGAAGCTTTTCTGAAAGAAAAGAGTGTCGTTAACTCCCAGTTCTACCGCAAACGGTAACGCCTAAGTCTCCAAGGGTCGAGCTGCGTACGCCAAACTGCTGGAACTGTTTGTTAACCCTACTCGGAAAAACAGATGAATCTAAATTCCCGTAATCCGTATTATCCCGAACTACGTAAGCTCTGATCTCTCAAGCCTGTTGAGAGTACGTAGGCACAATACTGATGTATTGGCGAGCCACCTTCCCCGTAACCCGTAGTTAGCCGAACTACGTTGACTCTGATTTCTCATTCTCTTATGAGAATACGTAGGCATAAAGCGCGACGCTTTTTCGAGTCATTTTATTTTATTTTCAAGCCGGCCTTGATAGGTAGATAGATAAAACCAACCCGTCAGATAAACACAACAAGCGTGGATCCCATCGAGTACGATGGACGTGAGGGGTGCTAATACCTTCCCCTTGTGTAACCGACTCCCGAACCCAGACAATGGTTGCGATGACCTTGTCTTATACCTTTTTCGTCAGGTTTTTCCGATCGTTTCCTTTCCCGTTCTGAGGGATAAATAACGAAAGGTGGCGACTCTTCTGTTTTGCCGGCACCTTATTTTCGCGATAGCGACACATCCCCAAATATGTAACATTTCCATTTCGCATGGAGCATTACACCATTTTCAAACATATGCATTCTGAGACATAATCCAGGTTGTTACCTCTTTGCTTTCAGGTATATCTCTCACAGGTGATCGTTATTCTTGCCCGTGCGGTTTTCAGTCCCGGCAAACTTGATGCGTTTATTCCGACCCCGGCTCATGTTATTCCCTAGCGGTATCATCGGACTTCGGTTGGTGGCATTGTTGTGAACTCTTGTGATATCCAGGTCTTGACGAGTATATGTGTGATGAATCCCTTTGTCCCTTAAGTAGCCAGGCTCCGGTCATCTACGTTGAGCATCCAGGCTCCGACTGGTCCGTTGAGTATCCAGACTCCGGTCAATTTCATTGAGCATCCAGGCTTCGGGTTATTTTCGTTGAGCGTTCAGGCTCCGGTGTATTACGTTGAGTAGCCAGACTCTGGTAAATCTCCGATTTATGATGAACTCCTTATTTCGTTGAGCATCCAGGCTCCGAGTTATTTTCGTTGAGTACCCAAACTCCGGCAATCTGATATATGGCTTTCAGACCATGACAAGTTTAAATGTGATTTCTCTGGCCTGTGTGGTAGTCAGGCTATGGCAGTTTCCGATGGGTTTTCTTTCGTCCGTTGAATGTTCAGGCTTCGGTCCCCTCGTTGAGCATCCAGGCTCCGGTTATTGCGTTGAGTATCCAGACTCCGGTCAATTTCGTTGAGCGTTCTGGCTCTGGTTTATTACGTTGAGCATTCTGGCTCTGGTTTATTACATTGAGCGTTCAGGCTCCGGTCCCCTCGTTGAGCATTCAAGCTCTGGCTATTTCATTGAACATTATGGCTCCGGTTTTTTATGTTGAGCGTTCAGGCTTCGGTCCCCTTGTTGAGCATTCAGGTTCCAGCTATTATGTTGAGCATTCTGGCTCCGGTTTGTTACGTTGAGCGTTCAGGCTCTGGTCCCCTCGTTGAGCGTTCGGTCTCCGGTCAGTATGTTGAGTATCCAGACTCCGGTAAATTCCCAATTTGTGGCATTCCCTCTTTTAAAGTTGAGCATTCAAGCTTCGGTCCCTACGTTGAGCATCCGAGCTCCGACAAATTTCGTTGGCTCATTCCGGTCATTGAATATCCAGGTTCTGACAATTTGATGTGTTACCCTTTAGTCTGTATGGTATCCATACCATGGCGAAATCTTTAATGGACGCATTCGTCCCACTATATTTTTCCCAAGCAGAGTTACTCAGTTAAGTTCTCTTCCCCATCAGAGCATTTTCGTGATCAGTTCAGTTTCCTCCGGGGATCTTTATCCAATCAGAATTGGCAGTTTGTTCCTATGGTTGGCAAATTTATGGGTTCGTTGGTATTCAACCGTCTTCTACCTTGATTGTGTGAAGGTTGTTCGCTGTTCACCCAGTAAGGTCCAAGCCGTTTGAATAGGGGCAGTTGTTGCACCCCAAAATTTTCCCAACCTTTTTCTTACTTGGTTTATGTTTCGTTGCATTCATATAGCATTAGCATTTGCATAACATGGTTCATTTGCAAGGGATTGAGAGAGGTGGTCCTAGCAAGAGGAGATTTCCAAAGTTCCAAGCCTAAGCAAGAGGTAGTATTCAAGCTGTCAAGAGCATCTCCTCATCAGAAGATTGTCAAAGCTCATTGAAGGAGTGACTGGTTAAGATTGGTGCATCTCCTATCTTGGGGGTCAATTGAAGGTCATCAGAGGATTGAGCCCATGATTAAGGATGGAGAAAATTATGAGAGCTCATTGAATGTCTTGAGGGTCATTTAGGAGCTTGTTCATGTCATTATACCAAGTGTAAGAAGCCACAGTCAAAGGTGGTGCAGTTAGGGTTTTCATCTGGTCAACCCTAAGTCAACAGTGAATTTGAAGGAGATTTAGACTCAATTCCAAGTCTTTATGATCATGGAATGTTGTGTTGAGATATGTCATATATCATTTCAAGATCAATTCATCAAGAATCAAGAGTGTGAGAAGCTGCTAAGCTAGGGTTTCTAAGCTTGTTAGTGTAAAATCCCCTATTTAGTGCCTAACTTCAAGACCATATATCTCAAGATAGAAGTTTCATCTCATCTTGACACCAACATGAAACTTGTAGATCATGTTCTTAGATTTCTTTTGAGTACTATAAGTCTTTCATCTGATTTCTAGAACTCAAGTTATGAAGCTAGCAAGTTACAGGTCATCAGATGAATATGATTTTGGTCAACAAAAGTCAACCAACTTCCAAGACATTTTTGACCTAGAAGGATGTTTCTCCTTACTTTGACCCAAACATGAAAGTTTTTCCTTATGATCTTAGATTTCCAAAAGGTACTAGAAGTCCTTCATCTGATTTGTGAAGCTCAAGATATGAAGCTTGCAAGGCAGGGGTATTTTGGGAAACTTTGATTATAGGCCATTTTGGTTATAGGTCAATTTCACCACTTTGCACACCTCAAATGAAACTTTTGCCAACATCAAAGTTGCTCCAAATGGGGTCATTCACATCATCAAACATAAAGTTATCATTAGATTGGCCTGGATTGAAGGATAGGTGGAGGAAATTTTCATGAAGAACACTTGAAAAGGGCTAAAATGGATCAAAGTCATTTGGAACCATTTGCAATCATATTTGTGCATTTTTTTGAGTGCCAAGAACATTCTAAGGTCAATGGTAAAATCAGAATTGAATTTTGAGGTCATTTCCATGAGCTTTTTCCAAGTAACTTCAAGCTTAAGCAACATAATCAAAACTCACCATTAAGATCCAAACAAGGGATTAATCCCAGCCATTGAAGTTCCTTACATCACAAGTAACTTATATGAGTCAAGTTTGAAGGCTGAAAGCTCTATTTTTGTGAGATTCATGAAGCTTCAATTCAAGAAATTTGGATTTCTAATTGGATCAATGTGGGATTTGATTGGGCGTTTTCTTCATCCAGATCAAATGTATGTAACTTCAGCATCTTTCACAATCTCTCAGAATGGGGTTTAGTGTGGAATTGCTCAAGAAATCAGTTGCAAAAAGTTCAAGAAGAGTGAAAATCGAATTCTCTGATTCATCAAGTTTCAAGCCAAATCATGGTCTCCAATACTTCCATTGAAGATCGAGGAACGATTCTGGATTGTTTTCATCAAGTTTCATCAAGAATTGAAGGTCCAACAGAGCTATTCCATTAGGTAACATATTTCTCAAAATTTTCTCTCTATGTATGCCATGTTCATACATTCTTGCTCCCCTAGTCATAAGGATGGATTTTGTATAGGTTTAGTGATCGTTCGTGGCAATTCTTGATTGAACCTTGAATCTTTGTAGCTTCGGTTAGGGCTTATTGTAGGAGATTAATAGAAATAAACATAGGATTCTTGATCAGTGCAACGAGACGAGTTGATTGGTGTAAGCAATTTCGAGTTTTGGTGAATTCGTGAAATGACCACTATTGTCTCCCACCAGAGAAGACGACCGGAGCCGCCATGCTCCGGCGACTACATTTATCCCTTCATCTGAGTGTTTAAAACTCCAAGCCTGCGTTTCAGTTTGCTTGCCCTTGGATCATGTTGACTGGAGTTAGATTGAGTGGCCACGATTTCATTTCAGCATTTGTTGACCATTGTTAAGTAAAATGTCGCATTTGATTAAGTGAAATTCTGTGTGGACTTGGGCCAGAATCACTATACGCACTCCCTCCTTCAGTGGCCCATTGATTTGAACGTAATAAAGTTACTTCCTACACACTGATTTTCCTTATTTCATTTATTTTTCTTTATTTTTCATTTTAATTGCTATTTAGTTTTAATGCATAAAAAATACTTTAATGCATCCTAAAATCATGAGAAAAATATTTTTAGGTAATTTAACATGTAAAATGATTTTACAAATTTTTAGTTTAATTTTTAATTCATTTTTCCATTTAATTTTGGATTTTCTTCTTAATGTGTTCTTTATGAATAAAAAATGCATATGTTTCTTTCTTGATTTTATTTCTTGATGTAAACTGCAAATAAATGCTTGGATTTTCTGTACATATTCTTGATACATCCATTTATTTTATGATATTTTTTCTCTCTGTTTTTGATACCTTTTGATTAGGGTTTTGGTTGAACCTTTAGGACCCTCCCATTTCACTAGTTCTTAGGACACCCCTAGAACTTTCCCCTCTGTTTGCCTAGTTAGGTTTAGAATTTTTCGATAAACTTTTGACCCCTGGTTCCTGACACTAGAGAGGTCTCATAGGATTTTATTTATAATTTTTTAGGGTTAGTTTACTATTTTTAGGGTATTTTACACTTTAGGACACCTTTGTATAGTTTCTACCCTAACTCTTGTGCTAGTTTGATTTCATTTGAATTTTGTGCATCGTTTGAGCATCCTATCTTTGCATATTCATATTGTAGACATAATAAGGCATTTGTATGTTCAATTTTATGCCTTTATCATGTTCATAACTTGTTTAAGTTTGGCTTCCTTTTATACCTTTCATGTAGGTTTTTTTTTCATGTGTATAACTTGAATGATCTTCACTTTCTTAACATGATTCTCTTGCCATTTCTTGTGCATTCCTTCCCAAGGGTTATGTACACTTTTATCCTTCATCTATCTCTATCCTATGATCTAAGGATCCCACTTGTGAGAGCCTAGTTCCTCCTTTGGAAGAACTAAAGGCATTCCATAAGTGGTAGAACCTTTGAGGACTACTTATGTGTTTTTACACATTGAATGTGATGAGTTTGATTGACTGTCATAGTGAGTTCCTTTAGTTCTCACTTTGCTTCCCATCATCTTGTTGATCCTTTCCTCTTCATGTTGTATGATTTGGTGCACTAGAATATAAGTATGCATGTGTAGGCATTCTTTCTCTTAACTCCATGTTTGCATTAAAGGTTGAGGTTTCCTCCCTTTGCTTGGATGTTGTTTTCTTTTTTATGTTTGCTTGTTTGCATTAAAGATTGAGGTTTCCTCCCTTTGCTTGTGTGTTTTTTCCTTTTGCTCATGTTTGCATTAAAGGTTGAGGTGTCCTCCCTTTGCTTGTAATGTTGCATTGCATGTGCATTCATTCACATTCTCGTTTCAATTCAAGTATTGTATGTTGTTGCTTTACTTTCCACTACCATGTTCCCTTAGGAATTCTCACTTCCTTGATTAAGGATAGTGATGATAGACATTAGGTTCTTATCCATGTATGCAAACATTAGGATAGAATTCCCTCCTAACATCAACCTTAGGCCCATAATGCATGATAACATTAGGATTGGTTAGTTCCCTTTAGAGTCCTTTCTCTCTTCTCCTCTCAAAACGATCTTAAAACACCTAATAAAGGCTAATAAGTATTGCACGTTACGAGCCTTAAGCTACTTAGGAAATGGTTGTTGAGGGGTTTCCTTTTAATAACCAGAATATTTAGTGTAGCACCCTTTGGGTGACATGCGACGCATTCACTCCTAGGTCATAGTCTCTAGTGCAGCATGAATTACAAACATTCATTCAAAGCACTTCTCATAAAAGACAAAAACCAACAGTCAAACTCATTTTTGTCCCTCTAGACCCCTTAATGATGGAAAACCATTTTCAGATAAACAAGAGTGTTGTTAACTCTCAGTTCTACCGCAAACGGTGATGCCTAAGTCTCCAATGGTCGAGCTGCATACACCAAACTGCTAGAACTTCTTGTTAACCCTACTCGGGTAAAAAATGTGTGAACCAACCGGTGTTCTCTTTTATCCCGAACTACGTTTGCTCTGATCTCTCATACCTGTTGAGAGTACGTAGGCACGAGACGCGATGTCTTGGTGAGCAACCTTTCCCCCTTTCACCTGTAGTTAGTCGAACTACGTTGACTCTGATTTCTCGTACCAGACGAGAATACGTAGGCCCAGAGCGGCGATGCTCTGTCGAGTCACATTTTTTTTATTTTGTCCCAGACCTTTAGTTAGATAGTTTCAATCACCCTTTAGATAGACAACCAAGCGTGGATCCCGTCGAGTACGACGGACGTAGGGGGTGCTAATACCTTCCCCTTGCGTAACCGACTCCCGAACCCGAGATTTGGTTGCGATGACCAATCTTATCCCGTTTCGTCAGGTTTTCTCTGCTTGTTTCCTTTCCCTCGGTTAGGATAAATAAAGAAAGGTGGCGACCTCTTCTGTCATTGTCGGCACCTTTTTTCGCAGTTGCAACAGACGAGTCGAGGTTTTTATTGAAAATGGAACCGGCTTGATGACGAATCAAGGGTTAGGTTATGAGAAACGATACTAGTCCCTAAGGGTGCTCCTAATAATGAAACCACGACGAAATGTGAGAGTGTGTGCAATAGGTTGATGGTGGATGTGTACGAGCATTCGACTTACGAGGGGTCTTTGAAAATGGCTCGATGACGAATCGAGAATTAGTTTGAAAACAGTTTAATCTACACTAGTCCCTAAGGGTGCTCCTAGAAGATAAACCACAATCAAAGAAAAATATGAATGCGTACATCAGAATGGGAGAGGGATACATGTAAGTTACACGGGATTGCGCGAAATAAAAGGGTTCATTGTCAGGTAGCCCAAGAGGAAGTCGTGTGTGTGCGAGGTGTCCTAAACTATGCCTTGAAAAAAGTTCATACAAAACTCCAAGCTATGGTTTCTGACAAAGTCCAGATTTCGTTTCTAAGACAAGTAACCAATAGTCCACCAATTTAGGATTTTATTGTTTCGATAATTGTTATGTGTTTTCGGATATGTGTAAATAAGAGATGAACAACATGAATATGAATATGTACAATAATGTGAATAATATGGCAAGATATATAAAAATATAATTAAGATAAAATTCACAATAATATAATCGAGATAATATTAACAAATATATGAACAAGATAATATAATCGAGATATATTGATTGAAAATAAAACAGGAGTATATTGACTGAAAAGTAAAACAAGAATATGTTGACGGAAAGTAAAGTTAGTTGTTAGTTGATTTGTGAATTGAATCAAGACGAAATGTAGCGCTAAACCGTCGTAGCTCGATCTATGAAGAAGATCAAGCTATAGGAGGTTGCACAAATTGATATTCGTGCTAAAAAACATGATGGAAGAATGATATTGAAGATCATTTTTCAATGTAATCGTGTCACACAGACGAAAAGAAAGGTGTGATCTCGTCTTAATCACAAACTTGTGTTAATTAATCAAGGGTAACCTATCACGATCCCAAAGTATAGAAAATGATCCCAATGATCATTTTCTACATATTTGACATAATGAAGGTTATCAACCTTGATAAATCAACGTTTACGAATAAAAAGACTTTCATTGATCAAAATCGATATAAAATAGAAGAAGATCTAAAATAGAACGAGAATGGAAATAGAAATGAAATTGGTCTCATCTTAATCAAGATTAATCGATAATCTATCATTTTAGACTTTTGTTGGCCAAAACAAAAAGAAAACAAATAAAATCGAAAATGAAAAGATAATCAAAATGTAACAAAAAAAATCTCAAAATAACTTAACAAAAAAATTAATAGTGACTATTAACAAAACGATTAAAAGGTAAATAACAAAAAGCTAACGATATGCTCAATAAAAAATTTAACAAAATCATAAATAAAGAAAATCTTGAAAGAAGAACATGGGGTAGAAAACCAGATAGGGTGTGCAAAATTACACAGGCTTATCAAAGCCCAATATCTACTACCAAAACAAGAAACATTTTTTTATATAAAAAAAGTGGTATGGAGTCAACATTTAACATGGGCTGAGCCCATTAGATATTAAATGGGAAAACTAATTTTAACAAAAGAACAAAAACCATTAAAAGGCACGGTTGAACTTAAACAAAACCACAAAATAAGAAAAATCTCATATGCTTAAACCATCAGGAAAAGTCAAAAATGAAAACACGCCTCTGAATTGTTCCACCTGCTGTGGAAGTTACATCAATGCTTAAAGGACAAAACACATCGAAGCAACATCACATTTAACCTTCTCGCTCAGAGTCGCCTTTATCATCGTGCATCCCTCGTTTTAAATCCAACATGAAACTAACAACAATGTCTCGTTCCAACCTTCTATGTGATTTGGTTCTCCCTCTGTTCTTTGGTAAATCTCAGGTTTGAATCGTTCTTGGTTTCATTTCAAGATTTTCTTCTTCTTCTCTGATGTTCTGTTCTAGCTTTGAATTTGTGTGATTCGGTTGTGGGTGTTAAGTTTATTCAGTTGATTTGGGGTGGTGTTTAGTGGTTGGAGAAAGGTGGAGAAAAAGTTCTAGATTGAAAAAGCGTTTGAGAGAGAATCCTCTTCCGCCTCCCACTCGGCTTCAGGTTCACTTGTTTAACTTTCTTATTTTAGTTTGCTTGTTGGGCTTCACTCCTCCTCCCCCTTCATAGTGAGGAAGTGGTTAAATTTTTAGTGGAGAGAATCTTGAGTTAACGGTATTAGTGGAAGGAATCCAGAAATTTTTTGCTGCGTTTTGTTTTATGGTAACGTTTCTTTTCCCGTGAATTACAACTGAGAAGATTTGGGATCTTTTTGGTTGATGCAGGAAGTGGAGTGGTACGGATATGGTGCATGAATTTCTTTGTATTGATTATGTGCGTTTTTGTCTTGCTGCGTGCAGGTCCATGATTTGTTTTGGCAAGGTTAGTTTGCTCAAGTTGTGGGTCTGTTTTGAGAATTTTGTTATTTTTGGTTTTGCTGAAATTTGGTTTTGTGAGTCATGATGTGGCTATATTGTGAAACTTATTTTATTTTGCAGGACAAGTATGAGCTGCTGTTGATGCACGAACAACTTTGGTGCGTCATGGACATTGACATTTTTCAACTCAAAATTTTTTTGCTTCTTGGTTGTAATATGTCTCTTTTTTCTAACTTATTTTTGGCAATTTGGCTTGTAGTCAAAATGGGCTTTGGAGGCTTATCATTATTATTATTTTTGTGTAACCAAGATGTTGGTGATGGGCCTCTAAGTCACAAAAGATAGTGATGGGCCTTTTGTAATTTGGACATAAATCTTTTTGTAGAAATTTTTTGTAATTGGCCTATTTATAGAATAATGTGATTGGGCTTGTAGTTTTTTTGTAATGATATGATTTTGAGAAAAGAAATTAATGTGAAAAGAAATGATTTATGGACATAAGTGATTAAAGAATGAAAATAAAATAAAATGGAATTGGATTATGGTTTAATATTGGATAAATGAAATGGATAACGGGATAAATGGATAACTAAAAGATGGTTTTTCACAATGGATATTAAAAGTGGATATGGACTTGAAATTGATTAAGTGGGCTAGATTGGTATGGTTATGAATGAATTGTCCTTGAGAAATTGGTTGAATCAATCTCGGCCTCTGAAATTCCAAATCACCAATCAATCATGATAAACTTTACTATGAACCCACTTGGTCCATAATATGGACCTGATGAATCATGCCTTGAAAATCAGAGGCTCACAACTTTAAACAATGGACTGCACTGCACCAAACCCTACTTGCCCTTGACTTGATCCTCCACAAATGAAACAAGGCAGACTCGTCTAAAATTTGAAACAAATTAGAACCTTGAAGATGAATCCACCATTGAATCCAATCTTGAACTTGAATTGTTGAACCAAAGATTCACCATGAACCTAATAATCGGGAAACTGTCACGAAACCAAAGATTTGACACGTGAACTGCATTGCCCAAAATCTTAACTAGAAAATGAACTGAGTCCTGATAATCTTCACCCATGAAGCACTGTGAATTTGAAATAGCCTGACAACAAATCCTAATTAGATTCTCAAACATAAATCACTTGAATTGTGTGCACCTTAGCCATAATCATGAAAAAAAAACTCTTGTTTGACCAAGATTATGTCGAACCAGATGGACCTCCAGCATCACCACATACACTCTTGATCTGGAAAACCTCAAACACTCACCACTCAAATTGTGCATACCCTGACCTTGATAACTTTGAATGAAATCTGAATTTAGGCAAGCAGAAACAACACTTTTTTGGATTTTTTTTAGTATTTATTAGAGGAAGGACATATAAAATGAAATCTATACACATGTAAGACAAATTTGGGGTATGCCAATAACACAGTGGCAAAATTTGAATTCAAGCCTAAGATGTTTCAAATACTACAAACAATATCCCAATATTCAAGAGCTACCAATGAATATCTACATTTGCACTTTAGGAAATTACTGGAAGTAGCTAGCTACTTCAAGATACCTTTAATTATTGATGATGTTATTAGATTTAGGTTGTTTCCATATTCTCTAAAGCATAGAGCGAAAAGCTGGTTGAACTCCTTAGAACCCAATTGCATAACCATGTGGAATGCCTTATTTAAAATTTTTATAGCTAAGTGTTTTCCTCCTATCAGGAATGTTAAGACGAGGAATGAGATCACTTTATTTAGATAAGGAGATGGTGTATCTTTATTTTATGCTAGGGAGAGATTTAAGGAATTGTGGTGGCAATGTTCTCACCTTGGGATACCAATATGTATTTGGTTGGAAACATTTTATAATGGATTGGTACCATCCTAAAGAAGTATGTTGGGTGCATCCTTTGGTGGAGCATTATTATCTAAGTCCTATGAAGAAGGTTACAAATTCAATGAGAGCATTACTGCTAATATCTATCAATGGTTAGTTACTCGATTCTTCATTATAATTGTTCCTATGAAACCAGTTGGTGTCCATAAAGTCACTGAAACCACAACCTTAGCTTCTCAAGTGGCTAAAATACACCAAATGACAAAGAACATGATGGCAAGTTCTAATACACCAGCTATTGAGGCAGACAAATTGGTAATTAATGACAATATTGTTGCATGTGTTTATTGTGGGGGAACTCACTTATTTGAAGAATGTTCTGCTAATTATGTTTTATTAAGTTGGGAAGGGGAAATATTCAAATGTTGCAGGACGGATAACTCAAATTCATAAAGGGTAGCAAAAATCCTATTCTTGGAAACAGACAGGCATAAAATGGGTCCATGCGATCATCAAAAGAGTTGCATATCCTCTTATTCTCTAGCACTAGAAGAATCGACCACTTCAAAGGGTCTCCAACTACTCCAAAGGGTCGCCGGCCATAATTTTAGCATCTCTCAGGGCGACCTCAGTTCTCAAAACCAAGGAGGTTCCCATTAAATTTGTATTTATCTCGTCGTACATTAACGCACTCGGGTGGTGTCACAATCATCAAATATTAATATAATTTCTAGTCCTATGAACTATGAACTCATATCACAAGATCAACGACTAGAATTTCACTAATAGAAACACGCCAAACTCAAATGCACTTAAGCATTTATGAATTGCGTCACATCCTAGCCGATCACGTCATCACACGTGTCAAGAATGAGTGACAAAGCGTCTCAATGATGGAATCATATTAATTACGCCTATTCTCCATTACTTTTCAAAAATGTGATCCCAAGAGATTAAATTATATTCCATATCATACTATAACGTGGAGGCATGACAATGATACTAAAGGCTTCCCCCGACTCCTTTAGTGCCCGACAAAGCCTTAAGGGCAACTATTTTGGATCTTCTAAAAGGCCCAATTGACCAAGGCCTAATCCATCTCAAGCTCACTCTACTTGACCCAAAATATAAAAGTAGTTCACATGCTATGAGAAGGTACATAATCTCTGATCTATAATTTTAGTATACTCATCATGAATCTTAAACTAACTTGGGCGTTGGAGTGCTAACCATGCAGGTCTACTCTGTGCTGCCGTAAAGGAGACTGGATCCATTGTCAAGATCAACAGTTATCCAGATCTATTCATTTATGGTTCCTTTGCAAAATTAGAGTATCCATTTCTAGTTCCTAAAAGGTACATTGATTGACTTGTGGAAAAAATAGTACTGAAAGTTTATTATAAATATCATAATTAATTTATGTTTCTTTTCAACAATTTCACATATCAAACTATATTTTGGGCCGATCCAGAAGACCCTAGATGAACTAGTCCTAGCGTTTCGTCTTGGCCGACCTTCTAGTGAAGGTTCTGGTCTATCACAAATCTTTTCAAGTTTCCAAGAGATTTCAGCCGAAAAGCACATCCAACGGTCATCCGTAGAGAATGGAGGTTAAATAGTTGATTCGTTATTTCTTTCCTCTATAAATATATAGAGCAAGAGGAAAATCAAGATAACATATTTTCAAATGCATTTTTCATTTCGTTCTTCTCTTTTATATGCTAACTTGAGTGTTGGAGTATTAATCTTGCAGATACTCCCCACACTACCGCATCAGTTTAAACTTTTTATTTATAATTTTAAGACAAAACAAATGATATTTAAAATCTATTTCTTACTAAAATAATTTTTAGTAAATTTTTATTTATTTTGATCGAATTTCATATTAGCAAGTTCTATTCGTACAAAAGAAGGGTGATTTATACAAAATAAAAATAAAAAGGCAAAATACCCTTTTTTTTGTCCCTTAACTTTACCTCGGGTCCATTTTGGTCCCTTAATTTTTAAAATGTTCAAATCGATCCCTTAATTATATAAAACAGAGCAGATGAGTCATTTTCGTCTATTTACTCCAAACAGGCATTTGGGGCTGAAGACGTGGCAGATGACATGACCTGTCTTCTTCTTTTTCCTTTCTCTATTTCACCACCATCTGCATCTTTGTTTTCCTTCATTTTCCTTCGTAGGGTTTTGTTATGTTAAATTGATTTTGATTCCAAAAAATATGAATATTAGGGTTCACCTCCATGAAATCAGGTCATGCTTTATCCTCCATGAAACATAAAAGCTATGAAAGTTTGAACTCCAATGTGTTCACGAGCTCGAACCTTTCATGAAAACTGAGTTGTCATTGTGGAGACACGTCTATTCTTCGTAGGTCTACAATGGAAAAGAGTTATGGAAAACATTTTTGGGGTTGTTCTCATTTTAAGGTATGTATGTCATATGTATAAGAAGTTTGTATGCTTATTACAATTTTGTATAATCCATTGTAAATTGCATGGATCAATGCAACCTGGGTGTGGGTATTTTGAATGGTTCTATGAGGAAGCTCAAGATGACAAAGGGCAAATTATAATGTCTAGATTGGAAAAATTATAAAAGAAATTGGATGATGCAAAAATGGAGATTGAAAAAGATAGGTTGACAAATGAAGAATTAAGGAAGGAGATAAATCAGCTTCAAAATAAGGTGAACAAGATTTTGAAATGGAAAAAATGTTGGATGATGTTTGTTATTATAGTTGCAGTAATTCTTGTTTTTTTCATGATGATTTGAAATGTTTAAGTTTGTATTCCAAATTATTTAAACCTTGAACCTTGTAGCAGTTTTGGTTTTTTATGTTGTAGTGAAATTCTTTGGTTTGTACCAGTTGATTGTTGTGCCATTTAGTAGTGAAATATATCATTGTAACATTGTTCAATTATTCAACATAACACATGATTTTCGTAACATATAAACTTGTCATTAAAAAAATTTCAACATAACACATGATTGTCAATAACATATAAAATTGTTCAAAATGACATCCATCCATTACACAAAATGACAACAATTCAAAATGACATGCATAAGCATAACACAAAATGATAGTAAGTGGTTCCAAATATCAATTAAGATCATTACGCAAAATGACAGTAATTTAAAATGACATCCTAAATAGATCTAAGTTTTTTTCTTGGCTGTGGTCCTCTTAGTTGGATTTGTCCTCCTTGTAGTTGGGCTAATCACATTCTTGGCAGTACTTAGTCTCGTAGTAGGTCTATGAGGAATAAAAGGTGTTGTTGGCCTTCTAACATCCAGCTTACTTGGCCTTTCTAGTGTTGATACTTGAGTAGCATATGTGCCTCTAGTTCTTGGCAGTTGAGAAACTTATGTGCCTTCAACAATTGACTGAATTCCTTGACTAGCAAGTGTACATTGTGTTTGTTGAGAACCTTGAGTATTTGTTTGAGTACATTGAGCATCATGTTGAGTTCCTTGAGATGTTGGTTGTGTTTGTTGAGAACCTTGTGTTTGTTGAGAACCTTGAGCATTTTGTCGAGTGCCTTGAGTAGTTGGTGTCACCTTACAAGTTGATTTGTTATGCTCTGGATGCTTGCACCTAGAACACTTTACAACAAACCTTATTCTCATCATCTTTTTTTCAGTCGCATCCGGCTCCCCTTGCTCAAGATTTATTCTCTTATTTGGTCTTCCAAGCATCCTTCTATATTTAGGAGGTTGCACATCTGGATATTCAGTTCTCACCCATAGATTTGATCCATTTACAGGATAAATCACAGGTGAATAGACCTTCATGTACATTGACTTCCTATAATAATCAGGGATGTATTCTTCAATCTTGGAGTTCCTACTTTTCATACATGACAATGCATGAACACATGGCAGTCCAGTTAGTTTCAACCTTCTACAAGAGCATAATCTTTCTTTCAAATCCACAACAAATATGTCTGCAGCATTTTCAACATGCCTAACCTCAAATATATGTTCAGCAGACATCCTACATTAACAGACATATGGAGATAGTTCATCATATGAAACAATAGAATACATAATATAAAGGTCATAACTTGGTGTACAAGAGAGATACCTCATAATCCATAAGTTGGTGTAACTACTGGTTTTTTCAACATTCCTTCTAATATTAGGCAAGACACCACCATCAGGTAGATTTTGAAACCTTATTCTATTTGTTGGCCATCTTTCCATACAAAATGTTCTGATCTCTTCCACCATGGTGACTAAAGGTTTGGAGCTTAACTCAAGAATAACACTGTTGAAAGATCTTGACATGTTATTGAATACATCATCACATTTGTTAGTTCCTCTAAAATAAGATCTACTCCAAAATCTTGGAGATGTATTCATCATATGGAAATATGCTTCTTCATTTATCATCCACATTCCCTTCATCTCTCTTTCCCAGGCTTGTGCATATGTTGATTTAGCAGCTTTCCAAATTATTTCCTACAACATCTTCCCAAGATATTTCTTTCTGAAATTATTGTACAAGTTCCTAACACATAACCTTTGCTCAAAATTAGGCAAAAGTTCATCCATGGCTGGTAGTAAACCCTGCAACACTGCCAACAACATTAATGAAATGATGTACACATAAGCCAACAACATTAGTAAATGAATTCAATTTAATAATTTGCACATACCTTTTGTTGATCATAAATGAATGTGTATGTGAGGCATTCATTTTTTCCTCCAAGGTCATCAATCAATAACTCCAAAAGAAATCATGTCCAATTATCCCTATTTTCCCCTTCCACCACTACAAATGCTATAGGTAGCATTTGATCATTTGGATCCCTACCTATAGCATCCAAAATTTTCCCTCCACATATCCCCTTAAGAAAACAACCATCAAGTCTTATGACATGCCTAGAAAACTTGAAGCTTTCCTTACATTATGCAAAACATATATATAGCCTTTTAAAATATGGTCTTTGATCATCTGAACCTTCTTGAGTAGGTTCAACACCAAGCTTCACTGTGGATCCTGGGTTTTCTCTCAACAACTCATGACAATAATCATATATTTTGGTGTAATCTCTTAAGAATGACCCATTAACATAATCTCTAGCTTTAAACCTTGCTCTTATTGCCTTAGTTTTGTTCACACTTACATTCCACTTCTTTTATGTCGTTGCCTTTATATCCTTTATTTTCATCCTAGGATTGGTTTTTAAATAGTTATGGATCCTCTTGCTCAGCCACTTGGTAGTCATCAACTTCACATTATAATCCCTGATACAACTATATACATCATTCACCTTCCTTAATTACCAAGTTTCTTCATTTGACAATTTGGCACAATAAGCTTCCCAATCACACCCATCCTTACATTTTACCCTCACCCTTACTTTGTCATTTTTACTGAACTTAAGATTTCTACCACTATGGACAACATATGATGTTACTGCCTCCTTGAAATCATCTTTTGAACTAAAGTACACACCTACCTCCCATTTGAAAGCAATCATGTCCTTTTGAATCTTAAACATTGGGTGAGCATTTTTTGAACACCACAACTATCATCACTATCACAGCCACTCACTAGCTCATCACTTTCATTATCATTCACTTTATATTCACCCTTGTCTTCTTCCCATTTCTCTTTTTGTTTTTTGGATTGTCCCTCTTCAAGTTGTTCATGTTCAAGTAGATTTGCCAACTCATCTTCATTTATATCATCAAATCCATCAAAAAATCACCAAAAGCTACCTCTAGAGCTCTATCATACTTGTACAAAGAATCCTCACTATCATCACTACTCAGAGCATCATCCACCTCACCGCCTTCCATACTAACACTTTGTGCATCTATACTAACATTTTGAGCATCCAAACTAACATTTTGAGCATCCTATTTTGCTTCTATAAGCTCATCCAAACCAACATTTTCAGCTTCTTTGAACTTATCATTTTCATTGACTGCTTCTTCATACTATTTAGAAAGCACTTCTTCAACTACATCAGGCTTCTCATTGACATTGTCACCATTTTCTAATTTTGCTTCTATAGGCCCATCATAGTAATCAGGATGATCAAGTTTGTGTTGAATGTAAATGTCTACACCTAGGTGAGCCCTATAAAGATCAGCTATATCTAATGCTCCTGCATCATCATTCAATGAATTCATCCCAAATGTCGGGTCATTGTAATAGATTTTCTCAAAATCCCTATAGCCTAAGTCCTTCAGTGAACCTATCAACTCAAAGTAACTCCATCTGTCCACATCTACTTTCATCTCATCAGCTTTCACTCCTTCATACACTCTAAGATCACCATCAATGAATTCGTCATTATGATGAATTCTTAGTACTATAAACTCGTCCATTACACCTAGTCAGTTCATAATCGATATTATTAAAAACTCTAATTTCTCATATTGAAAACATGCAAAGCCCTAATTAAAAAAAAACTAATTTCTCAGATTAAAAACATATAGAACTCATACAAAGGAACAACTTTCAAACCTGTTTGCAACGATGATTTCAACCTTTCGCTCGAACGACCACGCTTTTTGGAACGATGCTTTTCACCTTCAATGTTCTTCTCTGCACGACGCTTTTCACCTTCGACGTTCCTTCCCTTGGCTTTCTGAAAATGACAAGGTTCACAAAAGCATAACATATAACATGTTAAAGTCACATCAAAGCAACGTAGGGACGTTGAAGCCACGTCAAAGTCACATGGATATTCATTCTAAATCCTCACTAATGGAGACAGACGGAAGGACAAATGTAGCCCGTTTTAAATAATTAAAGGATCGATTTGAATATTTTAAAAATTAAAGGACTAAAAGGAAATAAAGTTAAGAGACGAAAAATAATATTTTGCTGAATAAAAAAGTATTTACACTATTTTTTTAATAGTGTTGGATAAAACAATTTTCGTAAGGAAGTATATAGCAGAGAACATGTATTATGAAATTTGTACTTCTAACATGCATATAATTTTTTTTAGTAGCTAACTCACACTAAAATAGTTCATTTTCTAAAAATTATTTATGCGTGGTTGTCTCCTTCTTCAAAAACACTATATAAGATATATGTTAATAATGTTGGTGCCCCTCCATTAACTACTTTATAAAATAGTGATCACTACCTATCTTCCTTCTGCTGCGTATTCATTTTTTTGTTTTGTTTTACGATTTTTATTCCCTTGTTTTTTATTTGTTTTTCAACTAGCTAGCCAAACTTATTTAATGGGATTTAATACTTTAATTTCTTGAATAATTACATTTTGTAAAAGCTTTATAGTTCAATAGTTCATTCTTTCATATATAAATTAGAGAAAATTGACTATTCATCTAGTTCATTTGATATTTTAAAAAAATAAAAATTCTTTATCTTTCAATTTCAACATAAAAGAATATTATTTTATAATATAAATTTTATTTAAAATTATTTGACATATGTATTATTATTTTTATATTTTTAATTATTTCTATAAAATATTTTTAAAAATAAAAATGTTCAATGATGAAAGCTAAAATAAGGACTAAATTTTAGAATTTGATTAATTTTTAAAATAAAATTTTACCTTATAAAATAGTTCCCCATTCCTTTTTTTAAATACACTGATATGATACTGTTTACAAAAGGAAAAACATATTTTTTATATAAAAAAACATATTGTATTATATTATCATAAGTGCTTCAAATTTGTTTTTAATTGCTTATTTTTAAATTTGTATTTCTTAAATCCAATTTTATTCCTTTTAAACTCATTCATGTTTAACTATTCATATATTAAAAAATTAATATTAACTATATATAAGTTTTAACTAAATAATTTTTAACGTTATATTTTTCATAATATTACTACCTATATTTATTTATTTCAGACACTTTTATGCTGAGTAGGACAAAGACAAAAACCCAATATAAAAGGCAGATAAATTTTTTGGCAAAACTAACATAAAGAAAATAATTGCATATCAAAACTTACTAGAGGTGTTCAACAACGTTTAAAAATTTTGTCATATTAAATTTGAATATTGATAGAAAGAATAGAAAAAAATAACATAAATAATATGTCATTTCCTTAATAAGTATGAATATGGTTAGATAAAATAGCTTAATTAGATGGTTAATACATCCATTTAAGCATTACATTATTAATCTATTTATATTTCATTAAAAAAAATTGTAAAATTAAATTTAATCTATTCATTAACATATTTTTGATACATGTCATCCATAAAATTATTTTAAATAGTTTAAGTGTTGTAACCGGTTATGATACAAAAGGTTTTGTTTCTCGTTGGCGTTACCGGTTACAGGATTTGGTATAACCGATTATTATTATAGCTGATTTAATTAAGAATTAATTCAGTCTCAGGTGTAATCGGTTCTCTAGTCTGGTATAACCGGTTATGAACCCGAGTTTTTGTCTTTTTTTCTATTTTACTTGATTAAAATATATTCCAATCATTGTGTAACCTCTGTATAAATGTGTTGGCTGCATTCTCACCCAAACTAATGAAATATTGCATTCTTACTCTCAATTATATATATATATATATATATATATATATATATATATATATATATATATATATATATATATATATATATATATATATATATATATATATATATATATATATATATATATATATATATATATATATATATATATATATATATATATATATATATATATATATATATATATATATATATATATATATATATATATATATATATATATATATATATATATATATATATATATATATATATATATATCAATTCTCCTCTTTCACTCTCCACTTCAAAATTACTTTCACCAACCTTGTGGTTGCTTGTTCCAACGTTTGGCATCAAGAGCATGGTTGAGATCCACAAGCACCTTGTGTGCTACATGAATTATGTCTTCAATGAAAGAATCCCTGCAAATTTACCTCCTCCCCCTTGATGTGAAGAACTATGAAAAATGGTGCAAGCAAATGAAGGTGTTGTTTGGCTACCAAGATGTTCTTAAGGTGATCAAGAATGGTGTTACTCCTCTTCAAGCTAATAAAACAGAGGCGCAACAAGCATCACATAAGAAAGAAAAGAAGAAAGATTTCAAAGTGTTGTTCTTGATTCATCAATGTGTTGATGGAAATAATTTCGAGAAAGTTGGTGATTGTGATTCGTCGAAGCAAGCATGAGAGATCTTAGAGAAAGTTTATGCAGAGGTTAACAAGGCGAAGGTGGTAAGGTTACAAACTCATAAACGACAACTTGAATTGATTCAAATGGAAGATAAGAAGGAAATAAACGACTTCACAATGAGAATCACTTGGTTGGTGAACCAAGTGAAGGCATGCAGAGAAACCATTACGGAGTAGTATGTTGTCACTAAAATCTTGCGTTCTTTAACACCAAGATTCAACAACATAGTTGTAGCGATTGAGGAGTCAAAGAATCTTGCAATGATAAGCAAAGAGGAGCTGCAAAGTTCTCTTGAGGCTCATGATCAAAGGATGCAGGAGAGGAACAACTACAAGGAAAAGGCGGAGATCCCTTTGCAAGCTCAGTTCAATGAGAAGGACAAAAGATGGAAAGGAAAATGGCTCATGAAAACCAACGACAATTTTCATGATTTTTGGTGGAAAGAAGTCCCAAAATTCAAAGAATTTGACTTGTCAAAAGGGTGAGAGCAGCTACAACAAACATGGTGGTCAAGGAAACTATAGAGGTGAAAGAAAGAGATTCGACAAGAGCAAGGAACAGTGCTACAAGTTTCAACGGTTCAACCATTTTGCAAAAAAAAATGCAACGCAAACAAGAAGGAATCTCTATGGGATGAAGTCAAGGTTTCAAGACAATATTTTTATGAAGATAATACACTATTGGTTATGATCATGGAATAAAATTATAGCAGTAAATAGTCGCAGGACAGCAGCTGCAGCAACTCAAAAAATGTAGAAAAATTGGGCTCTGGCCGGTTGAATGATACGATTGACTGGTTGCGTGAAGAGGAAGACGCCATGATAAGTATGAAAGAAGTTCAATGCAGTAAGGAGTGGTATTTGGACTTGGGTTGTTCAACTCATATGACGGGAAGAAGGGATTGGTTTGTCAAAATCAATCTGCCATGAAGAACAAAGTAAAGTTTGCGGATGACACCACTCTAATGGCCGGCGAGATCGGTGACGTTTTGATCATGATGAGGGATGGTGGGCATTCCTTAATCAAATATGTATTGTATATTCTGGGAATCAAATGTAATATTTCTAATTATTGGTCAATTACTTGAGAAAAATTACAAGATTCATATGGAAAATAAGGGGTTGCACGTTATGGATACAAAGGGAGGTTTGGTCCTTAGAGTGCCTATGATTATCAATAGAACCTTAAGGCTAAGTTGAAGATGACGGGGCATTGATGTCTCGCTACTGCAGTAAGTCGTGAAGAGTGGGCGTGGCACTATCGTCTTGGGCCTCTCAATTTTAGAGATCTCAAGGAGTTGCAAAATAACAGGATGGTAACGGGGCTGCCAGTGATCAATATTCTAGCTGAAGTTTGTGAAGAATATGTAGAAGCAAAGAAAAATAGAGGAAAATTCAGAAATGATGCAGACATGAGACCTAAGAATCATATTAAGGTGGTGTATTTGGATGTGTGTGGGCCTATGCAAGTAGATACATTGGTGGCAATAGGTACTTTGTCACTTCTATTGATGATCATAGTAGAAAGTTATGGACATACCTTATAAAGAGAAAGGATGAGGTATTTGAAGTTCTTAAGAAGTTCAAGTCCATGGTAGATAGGCAAAGTGGTCACAAGCTTAAAGTGCTCAAAACGGATGGTAGAGGCGAATTTGTCTCAAATGACTTTGGGATGTTTTGTGATCAAGAAGGGATTGTACACGAGGTAGTACCGCCCTATACACCACAATAGAATGGTGTATCCAAAAGGAAGAATTGATCGATAATGAACATGGTAAGAAGCATGTTGAAGGGGAAGAAATTTTCGAATGAGCTATGGGGAGAAGCGGTATCTATAACTGCCTATTTGTTGAATAGGTGCCCTATAAAGAAGCTGGAAAATGTAATACCAGAGGAAGCATGATCAGGGTTCAAGCCAAATCTGAATCATTTGAGAGTCTTTGGTTCCATTACATACCGACATATTTCGTGTCAACTTAGAAAGAAGTTTGATGATAAGGGTGAGGTGATGATTCTTGTTGGATATCACTCTACCGATGGTTACAAATTATTCGATGTTGTAAAGAAGAGGATATTAATCAATTGGGATGTTGTAATCGAGGAAATGAACCAGTTATAGTAGAGTGTAACTGATTACCAGAATCTTGTAACCGGTTACATACAGGCGGTAACCGATTACCAGATTGCTATAACCAATTATAGGTACAAAAATTTAGATTTTGAGGTAGTAGAAAGTATAGAGCAGCAAGTCATTGAAGCCCAGAATGAAGGAAACGTCAGGAGATCAACAAGGAAAAGGGGATAGCCTCTGAGACTCCAAGATTGTAAGTTGTTTCATGACAATGAGGTCAATGACGATGGTGATTTTTTTTCCATTTTGCACTTATGGCCGAATCTGAACCTGTCAATACATAAGAGGCTTTAAGTGATCTAAAGTGGATTTGTGCTATGAAAGAGGAGCTAGAATACATTGAGAAAATTAGTACTTGAGAGTTGGTTGATCTACCAAAAGGGAAGAAGACAATAGGTGTGAAGTGAGTGTTCAAAGTGAAGGCAAATTGCAAGGGTGAGATAATCAAGTATAAGGCTAAATTGGTGGCTAAGGGATTTTTGCAAAGAGAAAGAATATACATTGAGGAGGTATTTCCACCGGTGGCTCAAATGAAACCATTAGGTTTGTTATTGGTATTACAAATAACCAAAATTGGCCTATCTACCAAATGGATGTCAAGTCCAGATTTTTGAATGGACCACTTGAAGAGGAGGTGTATGTAGGACAACCCATTGGTTTTGTTATTAAAGATCAATATATGAAGTTCTAAAAGTTAAGGTGTTAGATGTCAATCTTTCCTTAATTTAATTATGTATATTGGGAATTTTTCAAACTCTTTTGTGTTGATTTACTGATATTGATACTTGAAAGTTTCCATTCTTCAATTACTTGAAAATACTTTTGGTACCTTTTATTTGTGTGTTATTGTGCAGAAAATAGGCATTAAGTAATCAACGTGTGAGACACAAGGAAAATGAACAAAGTTACCAAAGGAAAAGAAGAAGATCAGAAAGTTCGTTGGGCGAACTTGGTAGCAAACATTCTCTTTGCGAACAACTACCGAAGAACCAGCAAATGCTCCCAGATTTGAGGTAGTAGAAAAAGGCATCTAAGTTCGCAGTGAGAATAAGCTAACGAAGGTTCACTATGGCAACACTTCAGTGAAGAGATAGAAAAGCATCTTATACTTGAGGCAGTAGCTAAAGGGGTATAAGTTCATTGTGCGAACTTGTAGGTGAAGTAGTTCGCAAGGCGAATAATAATTCGCACAACGAACTTCAAAGTTGTCTCAGGGGTGGTTTAACTGTGCAGAGACACATCAAGTGCCTAAATTGATGTTCGCTAGGTGAATAATCTGTTCGCATTGCGAACATGACAGATTCTGGTTGTACTTTATAAGTACTTTTGACCATTTCTTGGAATCATAACTTCACTTTACACACTAAAACCTATTTTTCTGAGTTTTCTTCACCAAAGAGTGAGATTTTTCACATAGAAGCTGGATTCAGATCAAAGTTCGATTCTTCGACGTGGATGCTCATTCATCTCCTCCTAAAACTTATGAAGCAAGCTACCATGGTTATGGGTAGCTAAATCACTTTTGTGTCAAAATTAGAGGTAGTTAATCTTGTTATTATGTATTTCTTTTGATCCTTTGTATGTGAACAAGGTTACGATTAATAGATGATGAAGATATTTGCTTTTAATGATGTATTTATGGTTTGAATTACTTTAGACATATATTTTCAAAGTCTTGACCTAATTTCTTCATCTACTAACCAACAAACTCTAAACATAGATTTGAAAGTTAATATTCGCTTTGTATCGATCTTTATGTTTATTGTTTTGATTTTTATTTCGAGAAATCATCTAGCAATTAAAATAATAATATTCACGGAACCGCTTTAGTCATAAACGGATTTGCGAGGATACACGATTGTATTAATCAAAACTAAGTTCACATGCTTGATTAATCAGATACGTATGAAAAGGATTAATGAAACCTAATCTTGACATGCTTTTCTCAAAACAAAACATCTTTGCCCTAATTTACTCTTTGCAACAAAATTATGTTACAAAATAAGAAATCTTTTGAAAACTATTTACTTAGAACGTTAAACTATTGAATGGCTAGCATCAAGATATCACTTACAATCCCTGCGGATACAATAAAACACCCCCGAAACACTTTTCAACAAAATGGCGCCGTTGCGGGGGATTGTTATTGCAAGCATTGCATTAGTTTAGTGATTTTAAGATTTTTGTATTATGAATATCTTATCTCTGTAATTCTGTTGTGCTTTTTAATTTGTTTGGCTAGTGTGCAGAATCCGTTTATGCGAGGGAGTGTACCTGTAGAAGAATTTTTTTTTATCCTAAGATTGAAAGAACTGCTCGTAGACTCAATAGCAGAACAAGTCGGAGACGACAACTTTCATGGAAAGACAAGAGTGAAGATAATCTTCTTCATCCAGACCATTTGTCATGCCAATCATGGAAGATCCACTACCACCACCACCACCACCCTCTACTTCAACACCATGTGTCAACAGTTTGAGGCACACTTCTTTACCAAAATAATTTTACTGATACGGATCATGAGGATTCGTTCACACATCTCACAAAGTTTTATGACATTACGAGTGCAACAGGAGCGCCGGAAGCTGACGAAGAATCATTGTTCAAGAGACTATTTATGCACTCCTTAATTGGGAAGGCAAAGGAATGGTATCTTAATCAATCCACTTTGGTGTTGAAGGACTGGAATATGTTAGAAGAAAAGTTCCTTGAACGGTTTTTCCCACACAATCGCTTCATGGGAGTAAATACATCAATAGAGGTATTCGCTCAAAGCAAAAATGAATCTTTCAATGAAGTTTGGGAGAGGTTCAAATCCATGTTATAAAAATGCAAAAGCCATTGTTTCAATGAATTAACACAAGTATACATCTTTAGAAATGGGCTCCAATCTGTTCACAAAAATTTGTTAGACGCCATCGCAGGTGGATCGTTAATGGAAGAGTGTGGTAGCCATCATTGATAAGACGAAATTGAATAATCACCAAGGAAATCACAATCGTGGTACACCTCAACGAAATTCGGGAATGATAGAATTGGGAACTAATGATGTGATCCTTGTGCAAAACAAATTACTTTCACAATAAGTGGAGTTATTGACGCAAAAAATGTCAAAGCTTCCACAACAAATTAAAGAAATGCACGAGATTCCCAACAAGAAACAAGTGGAGAGTTGTGAGCTTTATAAGGGAGATCACCGTACCGGGTATTGTCTTTTGGTTGTGGAAGATGTTATTATGCGGGAAATCAAAACCAAGGGTATCAACCTAGACCACATTACCAACAAGGTAACCAAGGTTACCAACAAAGAGGTAATCAAGGTTATCAACAACAATGGAGACCTCAAGATGCCGAAACTTCAAATCATCATCAACAATATCAAAACTACACTTAACCTCCACAAGCTCAAAGTGGGAATTCAAAGATGGAAGACACCCTCACTCAATTTATGCAAATGCCAATGTCCAATCAAAAGAACACTGGTGCGGCTATAAAGAATCTTGAAAATCAAGTTGGGCAACTTGCTAGGAAATTGGCTGATCAACAACCGGGACCGTCCTTTTCCACTAACACTCAACCAAACCCTAAGGAGCATTGCATAGCTATATTCGAAATGGTAGGAAGATTGATATGGGCATAGGTGAGGAAGTTGTGGAAGAAGAGGAAGTAGTTAAAAAAGAAAATAAAATTGTTGAGGAAGAAGTTGAAAAAAATGATCAAAGGAAGGTAGTTGAAAACAATGATGTGGAGGAGAAGTTGAAAAAGAAGAAAAAAAGAAAGGAGAATGAAGGAGAAGTTATACACAAAAAGATACCATATCCTCTTGCTCCCACTAAAAAAGGAAATGAAAGGCATTATGCGAGAGTTTTGGATATATTTAGCCGATTGCAAATCACCGTTCCATTTTCCGAAGCTCTTGAGCAAATGCCTAAGTATGTCAAGTTCATGAATGACATACTTACGAAAAAGAAAAGGTATACGGACAGATAAACTCTTGCACTTAATGAAAATTATAGCACTGTTGTTCAAAGTATTCTTCCATGGAAGGAATGTGATCCAGGGAGAGTAGCTTTAGCTATCACAATAGGTAATGATTTTAAATGCAAAGCTTTGATCTACATGGGTGCTAGCATCAATTTGATTATGTTGTCCCTGATAAAAAGACTTAAAAACATGGAAATGAAATCAATTAGAATGACTTTGCAATTTGCAGACAAGTCAAAGACTCGTCCTCATGGCGTTGTAGAAGATGTGTTGCTAAAAGTAGACAAATTTCTATTTAAATAAACATGAATAATTTTATCGTTATTATTATATTTTATATTTTAATTTGAATTAAAATTTAAAATAAAAAATAGTTATCTTGAAGAATTTATGAAAATTGGCGAACGCACATTTTGAACAATGTCAAAAGTTATTTTCATAAGTTTTCATAAATAATTTTGTAGTCTATATAAAGATTGATTGAATTGCTTATTTACGTATGTTCAAATAAAATAGGTTTTTTAAATAGGATAACAGACTAATTAGCTAGGTCTTCGAAAAGGTCAGGCCCATACCTAAAATTAAGGCTTAGATTTTTATATTTTTAACATGCCAAGACTTAGGTTTTGAAAATTTATGTTCAGCTCAGTTTATTCTCACCCTTAATTATGAAGGACAAAAGAGTATAGTAATTTGAAATAAAATTGGATTTATATGTTAGGGAGAGTGACAACTTATTTGTTTTAATTATTTTTTATAATAAAATAAAATATAAAATAAAATAAAAATAAAAATATCATCTATATTAAAATTATATGATTTTAAGAATTGCAAAAATAATTTTTTATTATTTTATTATAAAATAATTTAGTTGTTTTAAAATATATAATAAAAATATTATATTGAAATGTTTAAAATATGATGGATGAATTGGATATTTCGTAAATGGAATCTAATTCATTAACTAATTTTTTATCTTGTAATTGGATTGAATTTTTTCGCAATGAATATTTTCTTAATAATCCAATTTCCACTTTAATATATAGCCAAAATAATCATATATCAGCTGAATAAAGAATATGGTTTTTTTGTTTCATCGACAATGTATATATCCAAAATAATGATATATCCACTATTATAAAATACACATTCAGTAATACTAATTATACTATGGTTAGGCTTCCACCGTGATGATATGTCTTAACGCGCGATAATTTTCTTTGATACGATATAATCACGGATGAAACATACGACCGTAGTTATATAATCACAGCACCATCAAATGTTTTATTTCTTTAACATTTATTCACACATTTTTATTTTTAACATTTCTTTAACCTTTGATATCACCACGGTTGAATAACTCAACCATTATGATTTGTTTTAAATATTTTAAACTGCAATATACTAACGTGTCAAATGTTTTATTTCTTTAACATGTAGCCGCACATTTTTATTTTTATTTATTTTTAATTTTAAAAAATGAGATACCATCATTTCTAAGCAAAACCATTGTGACATATTATTCATTTTGTTTTAAATATTTTAAATTGTAATAAACTGATGCTTCTTTATAAAATTTAATTTAGTAAGTAACATATCACCATGGTTCTAATTTTTTATCGTGGTGGTATCATTCAGTCATTTTTATCAAGTTAACTATCTTGTCTCTTCAGTAGTCATTCTTTGCTGAGAAACGATACATCATTTCAACCCTAACATTCAGTGCTAAGTAACGAAATACCATATCAGCCCTAACATTCATCATTCATCACCATCTTTTATCATCGTTCATCATCACCGGTTCATCGTTCATCATCACCAGTTCATCATTTTGCATTCGTTGTTTATTTTCAACCTGTAGTCATCGCCATCGTCATTGGTTCGTTTTCAACCCTAACACACCAATGCTAACACTAACATCATCGTCATTTTCAAGTAGGAGTACAACAATAACACTATTTGTATCAACCCAAATATTGACATTTACTTAGTCATCACGTTTACGGTACGTAAAACTTGTTTCCCATGCACTGCAGTAAACTTCAGTTTCTATTGTTGTTAATGTTGTTGTTGTTTTTATGGTTCTTGTTGAATGTGTGTCATAAAACTTGATTAATTTATTGTTGTTATTATTCTTAAATGTGTATATAATAATAGATGAAAAAGTCTGTTGTTTTTGTTGTTGAATGTGTATGTTATAATCTTTGAAAGAGTTTATTGTTGTTGTTATTGTTGAATGTGTATATGATAATAAATGAAAGAGTTTGATGTTGTTGTTGTTATTTTTGAAAATACAAGTCGTCTTCATCATATTCTTCATCTAATGGCGAGGAAACTATGACAAGTGATACTCAAATAAAAAAGAAAAGATCACAAAGAGGTGCCACTATGCTTACCAAAGTAACAAAAGTTCATAAATTTGGTATTAAATTGTCTATCGTGTTTGATTCGTATAATAGAGTAGTTAATGGTGAATAATCTTCTCTTTTTAAGAGTTATGTTGCATTCCTTGGACGTAACAAAGTTAGTATATTGGTAGATGATTAGAAACAAGCTCCAGCTGAGGTCAAAGATAACATATGGATAGATGTTAAGGTATTAGTTTTAATTTTCATCATTTCAATATGACTTTCTATAATTTCTAATACATTCTTATTGATTTAAATGTAGTTGACCTTTAAATTTACAGATGATGATAAGCACTTAAAAAAGTGGTTAACTCATGCTAGTACATGTTAGAGAGACTTTAAGTCAGGGCTCACGAGTGACTATATTAGGAATCCTAAGATTGGTCTTGAGCGTCCATGGGTGAGGTATAGTTTTCTCTCGAAGAAGGTTTGGAAAAAGTTTGCAAATGGTCGTTGTTCTGATAAATTCCTGGTTAGTATTAATCTTATTTATCTTGATAATTTTATGCTAATGATTTATATATACTAATCATATTTTCACTGTGTTTATAACAGACTAAAAGTCAAGCTGGAATACAAAATAAAACGAAAAAACATTTATCCCCATAGATTGTCTCGCGGGGGTTACAGAAAGTTGGAGAAAAAATGATGGAGGAAAAAAAACATCAAATGAGAGATGAGGACTCTATAAGTCGTGATCACAACCCATATCCGTTGTCAAGGCATGAGAAATGGAAGGGGGCTCGGCTAAGATCAAATGGAGAGTACACCTCAGATGTGTCAAGAGCAGTTGCTAAGAAAATTGTAAGTATGATTTGTTGTGCGTATGTTATGTGTTATTTACATGTTGTGGTAATTACAATATTAATATTATCATGAATTTTGTGTAGGATGTGTTGGTTGAGAAGGCATGTGTGTTACAACAAGATTTGTTCATGACATATTCTCTTTTAGTTTTGATGATAACAAAAGTATTAAAAGAACAATGATTTATTTGATGTGTGTTTTATTTATGCAGGTTCTTGTACATAAATAATCAGAATATGTTTTACTTAGACATACTTAGGAGTTGCCTCGCTGCTAGCTTCAGGTGGCAGAGTCTGAAGAACAATTACTAGTATGGCTTCGCGTAGACTCTGAGCTAAAGGCCACATCATTAAGATGATTTACTACACTTGGTAATTATATATCAGCATCTGGTACCATTCAGAGTTGGTAATAAAGCTATGGACTATCCATACTACAGAAAGCAAGTTGTATTGTCTTATCAGCTTGTCAGCTAGAGTCTACAAGATTGCAAGGCTCAAGAAAGGTTGACATGCTCTACAGACGCCTGCTCCCAACGGCTCTATCAGTACAAAACCTCTTGAAGACTCAAAGGTTAAACGCGTTACACATTAGATTCAGAATCTACTGTGCATTCATCTTCAACTTCTCTTGTACTATGGAGTAAAGGAAAAGACATTTGATCAAGTCACTTCCTCAACGGCTAGTTTCTGAAAAGGCTATATATATGGCTAAAGATTCAAGTTTGAATCTTAACAAGGATTCTTCTAATGAAGGAGTAGTAAGATCAAGCAATTATCAACTCTAATGTTATATGCAGATTTTCTGTTTTAGGTTGTAATTGTAAACGCATTAAGATTTCTTACCATTAAATATATTAGAAATTTTAAGAACTTTAGGTCTTTGTTATGGTGATTTCCTGTACCTCTGATGCTTGCATCATGTACACTTTGTTCTCTATTCTGCTGAGGCTTTAGTAGTTTAGATTAATTCTCTTTCTATGTGCTTGAGTAAAATTCATGTCTCATTAGGATTCAAGAAATAAGTCTTAAGCCAAGATGCTTAAGGCATGTAAGTCTCATTTCTTAAGTGTTTGATTTGTGAAAGTATTATTCAGCTAGTCTGATTAAGTAGAGGGTAAGTCTCCGTATGAAGGGCATGAGCAAGAAGTCTCAAGGGAGCTTGAGAAAGGGAAAGTCTTAGACATGTACTCTAAGCAAAGGGGAAGTCTCAACCAGAAGACATTGGAGCAGGTGGCTCAGTCAGAAAGTGTGAGAAACGAAAGTCTTAGACATGTGGTCTAAGCAAGGGAAGTCTCAGATAGTTGGTCTGAGCAGTTGTAAACCAGTTATGCAGAAGCATAAGCGATGGTAATCATGAATTGGTTATAATGAAATTCTCTTGTGAGGCAAGGGGACTGGACTACTCTCAGTTAAGGGAGGAACCATGATAAATCTTTTGTGTCTTCTACTATTATTTTATTTACTTTTGTTATATCTGCTGCCATTGAATTAAAATATAATCTGAACATCAGTTACAATTCTGAAAATCTTATCAGAAATTAAATTAAAAGAAAAAACGAATCAAAATTTAACCCCCCTTCTTGTGTACTTTTCACACCTTCAATTGGCATCAGAGCATGGTATATGCTTAACACTTAAAAGTGGCACAGATAATGATCCCAATAAGGAAAGTATATTTCTTCTTTAAGGAGGAATCAAGTGACACATGAAAAATATCATACAGCTTTTCTTAACATATTCGAATGGATGTCTCTGTTGAATTTAAATGATGGAAAAGATAAACATATTTTTAACTCATTGGACTTGATAAAGGGTTGCTGAAGGTCTATAGAATATCCTTGAAAGAGATATTACTATGGAAGTTGATGGTGTTAAAGATGATCATCTTGAAAATCTCGTTCACCAACTCAGAAGATGCTTATTGAATATCTTCAGAGGTAGTTGCATTCTGGTAGATGCTCTATCTCACTTCTGAGTATATCAACATCATTTATATGTTTGATGTTTGGACTATCTTTGATTTCTTGTGCTTGGGTTTGTGGGGACCAGTCTTTGAAGCTTGTTGTATTATACTTCATCTAATCTTTTTAAGCAAATTTTGAGAAGATTGTTCTTTGACTTAAATCTAAAGTCATAGTTTTTTTTATGTTTACATCTTGAATCTATTGCGTTCTGAAGATTTGTCTTGCAGTTTTCAAATGAAAGAAATGAAGTTAGATGATGAAAAACTATTCAACAGATCATCTTCTCATTTTGGCTCAGTTCCTTGGAATGATTGATGATGAGAGACTTAGGTCTCTTGTTAGAAAAACTTCCATATTGACTAGTTAGATTATGATATCTGTTGATTAGAATAGCAACTTCATAATCTTCCGAAATACCCGAACTTCAGCAGATCTCCCAGATCCGAAAGCAAGAAAAAAAACTACCAGAACCTAATATCAAATGCTCTTCAATGTTTTATCTTTTGAAACTGATATTAGTGCAAGATACAGCTGAAAAGAAGCATTTGTGTTCTAAAATAAAAATCAAGTATTGAAAAACAAGAGATGGTGTCAAATCTATCTTGCTTCAAAATATTTGATAATGTGGAGCTTGTTTTTTAAGGTGATATCTTAAGAAATTCCATTGCTTCTTGTTTGAGAACCATCATGGAAGTTGTTTTAAAAGACATTTCTATGAGAAATCTTTAACTTCTCTTTTGAGTTCTGTCAGTTGTACTAAGACAGTACTTTGAACTGCTTTATGTTAATTTTTTAAATCTAACACCATCTGGTTATGAGCTTGTCAATGATTTCAGAGTTAAAAGATTTAATGCTAGACAATGAGATTAGTGACATTGCTTAGAAAAAGATTATGTTCCTATCATATCTCATCCTAGACTTATACTCTAGAGTGATTTATGATCTTGATATTAGACTGACTTGTAAGGCAAAGAAAAGTCTGTTTGTACTTACATGTATGGTCTTATAGAAATATGAGTAACATAATGTATCTTCTACAGATATCAATGAAAAAAGCAGAGGCATCTCCCATAAGGTTGTTTACATACTTTATTGGAGGAAGAGCCAACAACTCAACTTCATGTACTGGTGATACTAAATTTGGTGAGATTAGTGGAATCAATGGTTAGACAGCCATTGAATTAGAATCCACTCAAAGTTATGTTAAGACATTATTGGTCAAGTATGAATACTAAATTGAGTCTGGCAAAAAAAAAGGTATGCTTATTCTTTTTTGGCTTATCTTTTGATTCAATGAAACATTTGTATAAATACAAATACAAAGTTTCTATTAGATTTCTAGAGAAGTTCTTTTGAAAAAGAGAACTTCAAAAATCTTTAAAAGGAAACTCTATTGTATTTGTATACACTGAATGTCTTATTAATCCAGATGATGATCATATTTATGGAAACAATTTTCTCCCTTTTTGAGATGATACTGTTGCTTGTTAGCTGTCTAAAGAAGATAATTCATATTCATATATCACTCATGACTCTTGTTTCAAGATAAAGTGCTAGTTCTGAATAGAATCTTAGAGACATATGACTGATAGTTGATATCTCTGTCTAAGTCTAGTTCTACTAGACTCTAATGGTTGATAGCACTAAAAGTTGTCAGTTTTTGAGATTCAGAATAAGATTATTTTCTTCTGATATAGAAGTTTTAAGTAAAAAAATTTCTAAAAGCTTTTATAATACTTAAATTTTCATAAGGTGAAACTCATCTAGTGGAATTGAAATACTTGTTGGATAAGAACCTTTGGGTAATGATGTTTTCTCTTTTGGTACTTGTTATTACTATTCCCTGCCTTGTGTTGCACCCCAAAATTTGCCCAACCTTTTCTAACCTAGGTTTATGTTTCAATTGCATAGTCATTTGCATTGTCGTCATGTACATAGTGTATTCATCTGCATTGCACAGCATAGGCAAACTACCTTTATCAGGGAATCAAGTGCTATTCTCATCTCAAGAGGTATATCCAAGGGTTTCATTCATATTCAAGACTACTCAGGTCATCAGGGAAGAATTTGAGCTTTGAAGTGTTGACAGATCACTCATTGGGTTCTCCCCTATCTTGAGGTTATTTGGGGATCATCAGAGGAAGTGTGAGTTATGAGCCAAGAGAATGAGGTGTGTATGGATGTTATGAAGAGCCTAGATGATCATTTTTGAGGAGTAACCAAGTCATTGGAATGATTGCAAGAGCCTCAGTTGAAGTCAGTCAACTAGGGTTTTATCTGTGTCAACACTAGGTCAACCCTAGGTCAAAGACTTGTTTTGAAAGACATCAAGGCTCATTTGAAGAATGTGGGATTCATTATTTGCTATATGGATATGGATGTGGTGTTGTGCCAAATAAAAATCAACAGGAGTCAAGGAGAAGTGGAGTTACCAAATTAGGGTTTCAGTGTAAAATCCCCTGATTTAGGTCAAACTTCCAAGCAGTGTAATTCAAAATGTAAGCTTCATATGAACTTTTTGTCCACATGAGACTTGTAGATCATCTTCATAGCTTTAATTTGAGTGGTGGAAGTCATCAAGATGATTTATAGAACTCAAGTTATAGCTCGTGCAAGTTACAGGTCATTTGAGGACACTAAAATTTGTCTGTGAAAGTTGTCTGTCATCCAAGCAACTTTTGACCTTCAAGGAGTTTTCAAATGAATTCTTGGCAAACATAAGGGTTGTTCTTCATTATCTCCCCTTTCCAAAAAGGTATGGTATGCTTTCATCTAATTTGTGAAGCTCAAGTTATAGTTTGTGCAAGTCAGGGGTATTTTGGGAAAGTGGAATTATATGTCATTCTTAGCCTATGCCCAAAACTCATACAAGGAAGCTTCAAATGAAAAACTTCACAACATCAAAGTTGTTCAAAATGGGATTTTAAGTCAAGAAAAGAAGTCATGGAAGTTTGGAAATGCATGGAATGAGACTTGACCAAAGTTGGTGGAAAATGACTTAAAAAAGGCATATAAGTTGAAAAAGTTGAAATAAAAAATTGGTTTGAGAGATCTACAAATCCAATATGGGTCATCCAATATACCAAATTGATTCCCAACAACATTTTAAAGACTTTGGTTCAGCCACAATTTTTATTTGAGGGTTAAAAAATGGACTTGCTTTGTAATTCCATTACTTGCATAATAAGGTACATGTGAGAAACTCAACATAAGGCAAAGGAATCCCTTGTTTTTCACCCATATCACTCCAATTTGTCATGTCATGAGATTTTCAAAAGTGTTTAAGGGGCTGCAAGTTAGATTGAAGGGATATATCATGAGATGAGGATTATGTCATAACATGAGAAATTCTTGAAGTTTCTAGAATCATCTTGGATTGAGCTAGAAGTCTCTAGATCTTTCCATGCTCTCCTATATATTGGATTGAGATCATTAAGAGTAAAGGTTGGTGATGGTTGATGTTGAATCCCTTTTTCAAATCATATTGAATTTTTTCTCCATTTTTCCCACACTTTCACATTTTGGAATTTTTTTCAATCTTCTTTTTTCTCTCACTTTCTATACTTTTTTCTCTTCACCATTTTTCCATTTTCCCCACATTTTTTCTTCCTTCCATTTTTTTTCTTTCACATTTTTCCACCCTTTGAATATTCAAATTTCATATCTTTCTTTCTCTCCATTTTTTTCCATTCTATTATCACAATTAATTCCATACCATTCACATACCATTTTCCTCAATTTTTTGACAAACTTTTGGTGCAAGAAAAGTGTATTACATGTTCATTAAAGAAGCTCCATAAGCCATTTTTTGGAGGTATAAAGAATTCGACATAACTCATGATTTAGGAGTCTTTCTTGCATTATTTTTATTGCATTCCATTGCTCTCATCTCCTACATGGATTCTAGTACAAAAAAGATGGGTTTTATGACAATTTTTGGTTCTTGAGTTTTTCTTGAGGTGCCACGTTTTGAGAGTTAGAGAGAGTTTCAAGAAAATCTAAGACCATATTTGGATTCCTTGATTTTTTTCCTTCAAGTTTGACCAAAATTTTGTGCGAAACGGATAATTATTGATGGAGTTATGGTGCTTCAAAGTAGCAAAAAACTCATGTTCATGGGGTTGCGGGTTACTATTCACAAAGTTGAAAATTTTGATTTGGAGAAGAAGGTGTTAACACCGTCGGATGCATTTCCAAGTCAAGGTTTCTTCCATTCATCCAACGCCTCTCACTGCGCCACACAATCGGCCACATAAGCCTCATGCCACTTTTATTTATTCATGTTATTTTCTTTTATTTTCCTATTGCCATGTTTCTTTTATTTTTTCTGTTTTATATGCTGACTTCAAATAATCATAAAAAAATAGGAAAATTAGTCTTTTTGATCCCCATTTTTTTGTGATGAATCTTTAAGATGTCTAGGATTTAATAAAACTGGAATTATAATTTTACCATTTTTTGACATTTTCTTTGGATTTTTTACATTTGGGTCGTCATAAAATGGCCAATGCTGGTGCTATCATTTTGTTGAATTTCTTTAACCTATCAAAACACAATTTAAATGTCAATCCTTTTGCAGGGATCTCATACACACGTTGAGGTATTGTGATGTATTTTTGTGGGAATTTTATTGTACCATTTTAATTGGTTTTGGATGCTTTCTTTAACATGCTCCACTTTAATCTTTCCTTTGGTATACATGAGATATCTTGCAATGTTTTCATCTTGTTTGACCATTTATCTTTGGATATTTTTGTGGTATCTCTCACCCCTGGTTTGTGGCTTGATGTAGGGCATAGGAGATTTTTATTTGAATGTTTTAGCACCTTTTGCTATTTTTCTTATGTTTTGTATTCGAACTTGTAATTTGGACTTCCGAACGGACTTTATTTTTGTTAAGGCTCCAACGGTCGCTTTGTGTTTGCGTGATGAATGCCGTGGTTCATATTTATTATTGTAGATAGGTTAGAGGTATTGGAAGACCCTTAGGTGGCTGTTATTTGTATGTGTAGCTTGCCCGATTATCGACTTGTTTGCATGATAGCACGTTGCGATTCCAAATAGTGGATTACGCGTTTCACTCGGAGTTTTCACTCGATTCTTTGCATATGATCACTTGATATTTTCTTATTCCATCCATGAATGGGATTGAGGTTGAGATGAACCTTCCTCCCTCCTTTGCATTGCATTTACCATTGCTATATTCATGTTCACTTGTATGCGGTTATTACTTGTATTTCCGTTTCTTCCTTTCGTTTCCTTTCCCGTAGGACTTCCATTCTTCCTTGTTCAAGGGAGGATGTGATAGACATTAGGAGTTAACCCATGCATGATAACATTAGGGTAGATTTTATTCCCTTTTAACCCTAGGATTTGTAGAGTGTCATCTCTTCTTCCTTCAAAACAACAGAAAAACATTAATAAAGGTTATAACAGAGATTAATTCATTTCTTCCGTCAAAAGATTTGAACAGACATCAACCTTTTTGCAATAAGAAAACCCTTGTTTAAGGTGAGATTTTTCATAAAAAACACTTGAACAGCTTGTGTCGGGCGTAGACCGAACTACGTTTGCTCTGATCTTCCATGCCGTGTGGAAGTACGTAGGCATAGGATGCGATATCCTAGCGAGCAACCTTCACCCATCTTCCCCCGTAGTTAGGCGAACTACGTTGACTCTGATTTCTCGTTCCAGACGAGAATACGTAGGCATAAAGTGCGATGCTTTACCGAGTCATGTTTTCTTTTCTTTTCAGACCTCATCCTTTAGTTTAGATAGAAGTGTATCCCATCGAGTACGATGGACGTGAGGGGTGCCTAATACCTTCCCCTTGCGTAACCGACTCCCGAACCCAGGTTTTGGTTGCGATGACCATACCTTTCCCTTTTTCGCGAGGTTTACTTCGAGCGTTTCCTTTCCCTCCGTTGGGATAAATAACGCACGGTGGCGACTCTTCTGTTCAGCCGGCGCCGATTTTCGCAGTAGCGACAGCTGGCGACTCTGCTGGGGACGATAGTTTCCTGGGATCCAACGTCCCTTATGCGAGTCAATCTGGGGATCCAACGTCCCCTGCGAGAGTCAATCCTAGCGCTTGTTTGCCCGTCGAGGAATTTGTATGGATTTACGTTTCTATATTTACCTTTCAGCATTATATTATCATTATTATTGCTGTATTGTGGGGTTGTGACGGGTGTTCCATGATGGAGAGATAAGTCGGACCTGGGCTTGAGTGCACCTAGACTTAGAGTAGAGATTAGTGGGCGCGCACGTGCTTTGCATGTCCTAGTGTCCCGCGAAATCTACGCTCAGACGAGGTTCTTCTGGTTGGCCTCCTGTCCTGCCCTTTGGGTGGCTCGGGTTGCTGGTTAGTTGGATTGTCGACTCTGGGGACCGATCATTTGGAAGTTGGCTAAGTGAGGCCTCTTCAGGATGTGATGATGCCACTCCTTCTGGGAATCGTATCGTCACTCCTGAAAGTCTGTGACGCCGACGACCGCATAGGATGCCATACTTTGTCAGTTACTAGGACATCCACCTGTGAGAGGGTTTGGGGTTATGCAGGTAACTAGACCTTCAGATAACCGGTTATTTCTCGATCAGAGATCCTGAGTATTTATGGATATTTGTGAGGTCTATCAGAGACCAGTCGGAGTTTTGATTTGAGGTCTATCCGAGACCAGTCTGAGTTTTGATTTGAGGTCTATCAGAGACCAATCAGGGTTATGGTTTGAGGTCTGTCAGAGACCAGTTGGAGTTATATTATGGGTCTATCAGAGACCAGTGTGGAGCTTTATATTGGGTTTATCCGAGACCATGATTTGAGACCTTCGATATGATTCAGGCTTCTCGGCTACAACACTTGGTCCCTGTTGCATGTTGCTTGCATTGCATTGTTTGCATGATCATTATCATTGCATCCCATTAACGTGTGTCTGTGCTGCAGGTGCATTTGCATATCCCTGAGTTCTAGTGTCTGGACTTCTGAGTATTGATTATGGCGGGTTTAAGGATGACAGTTGCCTACAAGCTACCTATTCCTGATATTACTCCACTCCTGGGTCTGATTTCTCTGGCAGGTGAGGATGTCCGTAGAAGCTTCAGGCAGAGTTACGGATGGCTGTTGAGTTTGGTTCGCAGATCCACTGATGATGAGTTGAATGGGCTGTACACGCTGATGCAATTCTATGACCCGGCTTTGAGATGTCTCACTTTCGCTGACTTTATCTTGGGACCCACCATGGAGGAGTATGTAGAGTTTACTGAGCTGCCGGTGCAGACCGCAGTTCCCTTTATTCACTCTGCCGCTGAACCTAAGTTGGAGGATCTAGCCAAAGCCTTGCATATGGATGCTTCTGAGTTGTTGATGACTTCTTGGCGAGGAGTTCCGGGTTTTTCTCTCCAGTTTCTGGTTGGTAAGGCTCAAGAGTACGCCAAGAATGGGTGTTGGGTGGTCTTTAACGCTATTTTGGCTCTATGCATTTACGAGATAGTGTTGTTTCCTAACTTCCCAAACTTCGTGGACATGGATGTGTTTCATCTGTTTGCTGCTGGTAACCCAGTACCTACACTGATCGGGGACTTTTACCATTCGATGCACTACAGGAATGAGAACAGGAGAGGCAAGAATGTCTCTTGTTGCGTGCCTCTGCTGTCCATGTGGTTTAAGAACCATCTTCCACTGAAGGGACCTTTTGTGGATAGTGCAACCACATCTGACTGGCCAGAGCGTATGATGAGGCTAACTTCTGCAGACATTAAGTGGTTTGATCGAGATCTGTTGGGGTCCGAGCTTATTTGCAGTTGTGCTGGGTATCCTAATGTTCCGTTGATAGGGAGAAAAGGGTGCATCAACCACAACCCATCTTTGTTCGTCCGTCAGTTTGGATATGCGCTGAAGAACCCGCCTCAGGAGGAAGAAGTACAGGAATCTCTGTACTTCACCGGTGATGTGAGTGGAGAGCTACTAGCCAAGCTTCGGCATGCCTGGACGCGTATCAACCGAAAAGGGAAACCGCTGTTGGGGAAGAGTGATTGCCAGGCGTATGCACCCTACAAAGTTTGGATTCAGGAGAGAGCCAGACAGATATTGATGCCATTTCCAGCTGCACCAGTCCTAGTTCCTATTCCGGTAGAAGAGCCGACTACTGTTTCCAGGGAGGTCTATGAGCAAGTGGTGAAGGAAAAGGAAGCTCTGTTGGTGGTTAATGAAGATCTAGAAAGAGAATTGGCCCGGGTTCGAAGTGAGAAGAACGAAGCTGCGTACTCCCTTCAGCAACAAACTGAGATGGTAACTTTGTTGAAGACTAAGTTGGTCAAAGAAAAGGAGAAGCGGGAACGCCTGGGACAAGACTTTAAGAGCTCTCATGACATGATGGAAGCTAAGAAGAAGTCGTTGGACATCGCTCATCGAGAGATCGCTTCATTCAATAAGACATGGAATGCCACCCTTACTAACAACAAGGAACGGGAGGATAAGTTGAAGCAACAGATCGCCGATCTTCAGAACCAATTGAAGGCCACTAGGAGGCAGCACGAAGAAGAAGTCATGACTAGATATGCCCTTCAAGATGCACTGAAGCAAGTTGAGGCCCGTAGAAAGGAAGCTCGGTCCCAGAAGAGAAAGCTAGAGGAGTGCTTTGGTGAAGGCGCATGGGAAGAGTCCATCGACGGCTTGCGGCGAGTTCTTAAGCAGAGGAGTCTACTCATAGAGGGATTGCTTGTCCAGCCTGATCATCCCAAGACAAAGAAGCTGTTAGGGGATTATAGGGATTATGGGCATACCTGATTTGTTCATGCTTTATTGTATGCTGACCATCACCCGACTTGTGGGTTGAGGTCATACTTTTGTTCGTCTTGTGATACATTGGTGTTATACTTTATCCTTTGAAGGCCTGTTCAATACATGAGTTGTTTTCCCTTCTGTGATTGAATTTCAACTTCTTGCAACTGCTTGTCACCGCACTGTCACGGCGCTGCCCTGTATCAAACGTATTAGCACTAGAACGGGGGGAGTAATATGCTCCAATGCACAGGCACACATTGCATTTTGCATACATACTCATATTTGCATTACAGGTTTGTGATCCAGGTATTTTATCTCCCGCATTTTGCAGGTATTTTCAGGATTGCAGAACAGCGGGTCCACCGTTATTCTACAAGAACCAACCAGAAGAAGATCATGGACGCCATGCAGAGTGAAATGCAAGAGATGCGTGACAGGATGGCCCTGTTCATGCAAACCATGGATACTATCGCCAAGGGACAGGAACAATTGCAGAGTCTGGTGCAGCCGTTGGTTGCTCGTGCTGAGAACAATGGTACCCCGCATGGTGAAAACGTGGCTAACTCTCCCAGGGTTGAAAATCATCAAAGTGCTGATCACATTCCAGTCGCTGGGCTGAACAACGGAGAAGCTGGTCCTGCTGGTGGTAACGGAAATACTGGTAACACTAACGGAGACACTGCAGGAGTGTTCGTAGGGAACGTCAACCAGGGTTTCAACATGGGTGCGGAGAACGTCGGGCTGAATGGCGGCAATGGTAATCAGGGCTTTCAGGGTATGAATGTGGGATATGGCAATGTGGCTGGCGTCAAAACTGGATACGGAGACCGTGGTTATGGTGACGCAGGATATGGAATGGGTACGAACAACGACCAGGATATGGGCAACCTGAGAGGCAACCCCAGGTACTTCCAAGCAGGTCTAGGTCGTAACGCTGGACATGCTGCATATGAAGAGATACCTCGTTGGGAAGATCATCAGGAAGACGTTTTCTCCGGTCATAATGAAGGTTACGGGAGGCCTACAGGGGACAGCCTCCGCATGAGATTGTTGGAAGAAAAGGTAAATGGTCTGGCTAATCAGAACGCTGTGGGACTGGATATGTCCAACATGGGATTGGTACCAGGGCTGAGGGTACCTCTGAAATTCAAAGCGCCATCTTTCGATAAGTATAGAGGCGACACGTGCCCGAGGGTGCATGTCCGTTCATTTTACAGAAGGATGTCCGCGTATTCAGACGACGAAAAGATGCTTATGCACTTTTTCCAAGACAACTTGTCAGGGCCGTCATTGGAGTGGTACATGAGCCTGGAGCCAACACAGATCGGAACTTGGAAAGAATTGGCGGAAGCTTTCGTGAAGCATTACCAATACAACAGCGATCTCGCTCCTAACAGAGTTCAGTTGCAAAGCATGTCCCAGAAGCCCAAGGAAAGCTTCAAAGAGTACGCCCAGAGATGGCGTGACTTGGCTGCTAGAGTACAACCCCCTATGGTCGAGCGGGAAATGATGGACTTGTTCGTAGAGACACTCTCAGGGATGTACTATGACCGACTGCTCAACTTCTCGATGAGTACCTTATCCGAGCTGATCCTGATGGGGGAGCGTATAGAGAACGGGATAAAAAATGGTAAGATTCAACTGGGAGAATCTGCTTCAGCTGGAAGCAACAAGAAAGCCTTCGGTGGTAAAAGGCAAGGTGATGCTAATGCGGTGTATAACGTTCAGCGGAGAAATAGGAATCAGAATCAGCGTCCACAACCTCAGAATGCAAGTGTGACTATTCCGGGACCACCTCAGCAACAGAGACAACAGCAGCAGCCTAATCAGAATCAGAGGAGGTTTCAGGCTCCAAGACCGAGGAGGGTATTTGAGGTACCGCCAGTATCGTACGCAGAGCTCCTTCAGAATCTATTGAAGTTACAGCTAGTTGAAAAGAGAACCTTGGCGCCGCCGACTGGCACGCCACCAGTAGGGTACGACATCAACGAGCACTGTGATTTTCACTCTGGTGCACCCGGGCACAACATCGAGAACTGTTTAGCTTTCAAGCACAAGGTGCAAGATCTGCTTGATAGCACAACCATCAATTTTGGGAAGGAAGGTCCCAATATTACACAACAACCAATGCCAAACCATGAATAGGTTGGAATATGGTGGACAAAGAGGAGTTCTATAGTTCGAGTGGGCCGTTAAAAGTAGATCAGAACAGTGGCAGGCTGCCTCTAATAACTGATTGTGAAGATAGCTGGTTCAGCAGCAAGACAGATGTGAAAGCCCGGTTCTCGGAAGCTGGCATTTTTATTTGTTTTATCTTGTCATTTCTTTACGTTTGTAGTTTCTTTCATGTTTAAATCGCAATCTCGTTCGTAAAACTTGTTGTTTTCATTTCAATTGATGATAATGAAATAAATATGCATGTTTTGATTAAATCCAGTCGTGTTCACTAATTGTTTTTACAAATGTCCAACGCCTGGTTAAGAGGAATTCGGGGAGGATGACGAAAATGAACGACATGCAAGCTTCTGATTGTATGCTTTTGAAATAAAACCTGTTGATGATGTACAGGCATTGTTTCAAATCCCTAAACACCGGAGTTATAAGGAAGATAATCCCTTGTCAACCCCTTTGAGCCTTGTAGTAGGAGTTTCTTTCTGTGAATGAAAAACCCTCAATCTTAACCTGGGGCAGGGTAGGTGTTAGCTAATTTGACCGAGCGTTCAAGTTGCAAAAGGAGTGTCCGTTCGAGGATCAGTCACACCTCTAGAGGTAGTGCCTAAAAAACCACAATGGTTAAATCAAGAGTGAGACAGTCACATCATTCCCCAAAGAGTCAGACAACCAGTGTCACACGACTTATTCGAAAAAAACGAAAAGTGAGAAGAATCAAAAGCCCGCTAAGTCACAACTTCAAGACAAATGACTTAGGCAAAAATGAGGGCATCCCGCTGGACTAAAAAAATCAAAAGAAACTCAAAAGGAGTCAGTCCAGGCAAAAGTTAGGGATAAGAAAAAAGATGAAAGGAGGCCAAAAAGAAAAATCCTCAAATCAAATGCGAGTCGTGTGACCCTAAGTGTCAAAGACGAAAAGTGAGTGGATGTCACTCCAAAAGTTCATGGGTTCTCGAACTATCACTCCTATCTTTCAGCCTCTGAGAGGTGAGCGCTAAGGTCGAATTAGCTGAACATAGGATCGGAGAACATCAAGGAGAATGGGTGGGTTAAAATAAACTTTGAGCCTTTATCCTTTCCTTCAAAACCGTGAACCTGACCACGTTACAACCTTCAAAAGTCCTAATTGAAGCAGGTTGTTTCGAAAGCATACTTCGGTAAAGGTCGCGTCGATTCTGACTCCTGAAAGGGTTCCTCTTACCATGTTGGTATTGATGTTGATAAATGTTTTGTGCAGTGTATGCTATAAACTGTTTTTCCCTTTTCCCAGTGAACAGATTGGATGCCAAAACTATCATATGTGTTGCATTAATATGTCTTTTACGCAGAACAACTTGATTTACTTGCGAGTAAGCGCTTGATAGCAGAAAAGTTTTCTACCGCGGAAAGTATGGTCAGGATAGAATACAGAGCACCCGAATGTTCCGAGGGCAGGGGCAAGCTATTATCGTGATTCCCAGTCAGGTCAGCCATGCAAAGTCAACTACTCTGGGGCAATCAGGTCGAGATTCAGTAGTTGGAGGTACTGTTCTGGATCAGCTAATCGGGGGCAAAGTCATTGCAATCAGGGGCATGGACTTCCATTGAGTTCGGAATCAGTTAGTCTGAGGACAAGTCCCGAAGCTTCACTTGATCAAGGGGCAGTATGCTTGAGAGGTAACTAATCAGAAGTGAGTCTTCTCGAGATCCAATCAGGGGCAGTCATACAGAATGTGGAGATTTGAAAGCAGACACTTCAGGTGGATAATCAGACCAGGATAAGTCGCTAGAACGCTCATTCAGGGGCAAGTCACCGCGGAGAACGTTGAAAACAACTGGGTGATCGGGGCTAATGGAGATTGAATCTTTTGTCGTATAGATGTCGGGGCAAGTAATCTCGAGGTCGTCTCATAGCAAGCGGTTCAGCGCAAGTATTCCCAGGAGTTAGATAGGGGCAAGTTGAGTGCACTGGGGCAAGTGACTCGAAAGCTCGCAAAGTTCCCCGCCAGAGTCCATGGCAGGATGGTACCCTTCCCAGAGGATGAACGTTGTGGCTTCCCCCGGTGAAGTCGCCTCAAGCAAATTGAAGGTTGTATCCCCAGGAGAGAGGAGATTGCGTCAAAGGAAAAGATTAGTGTATCTTCAGCAATTCAGAATTAGCTCATCAAGCAGAGCAGAGCCTTCCCCAGTGAAGGTCAAGACAAATGTGATTAACTCCCCAGAAAGTTTTGTGCAGTGCAAATCAGAATGTGTAGTTCAATCCCCAGCTCAGTGATAGCGGGATGATTTCCCCAGCTCAGTGATAGCAGGAGAGGTTCCCACAGAGTGTGGTCAGGTGGTTGGAGCTGCTGAAAGGAGTTTCCCCAAGCAGGATTGTCCTTTCTTTTCCCAGCAAGTCGCTCTTCCTCGTCAGGAGGACCTTTCTCAGCAGATTTTGGAGTTTTGAGTTCGTGAGCTACTTTCTCAGCAGGATGGTTATCCCCAGCGGAGTTAGTTCATCTTTCCAACATTTATTTTGTTGGAAGCGTATCGGTGGTATTCCGGTCATCCCCAGCGGATCCAGCTTGTCTTCAGCATTTATTTTGCTGAAGCAACCCTTTGCCTAAGCATGCATCATGAGCATTTGCATTTTACCTAAATACGTAGCATTTCCATGCAGTATGGAAGCATTGTGCCATCATCAAACATGTATTGTTGAAACATAAGCCAGGTGGTTATCTCTTCAGTTTCAGATATGTGGTTCCCTGCCGATAAGAGAAATCGGGATTCAGGAGGATGTTATTTTGTATCATTTTGGGGGTTCATGCTGTAAGGCACGCAGTGACCGTGTTGATCTTGGTGTGTTAATTTGTGGTCAGAGTACGCAGTGATCGTATTTGTACCATCCACGGGGTTCATATTGTAAGACACGCAGTGATCGTGTTGATTTTGAGATGTGGATTTGTGGCCCAAGTATGCAGTGATCGTATTTGTGCCAGGTGTGGGATTCATGTCGTAGGACACGCAGTGATCGTGTTGATATTGGTATGTGTATCTATGGTCGAATGGCGCAGTGATCGTATTCGTCCCGATCTAAGCAGATTGTTTTGTAAGGCACACAGTGATCATGTTGGTATCATCCAGGGGTTTCATCGAGCAGGACGCGCAGTGATCGTGTTCACTTTATTATTGGGCAAGACACGCAGTGATCATGTTTGCCATGTCATGTGATGGTTGTTGGTCAGTACGCAGTGATCGTATTCGTCCGTTATACAGTGGTTATAGATTGACGCGCAGTGATCGTGTTCATCCAGATTTGTTGGTCCGTGTACGCAGTGATCGTATTCGTCCGTTATACAATTTGGTTATGGGGTGAGGCACGCAGTGATCGTGTTTCGTCTGGTTGGTTGTGGCCGAAGTACGCCGGGATCGTATTCGTCCCATGTTTGAAGTGGTGTCACAAAGCGCGCAGTGATCGTGTTTTTCCTCCAGCAAGAGGGCCGTGACATGAAGCGCGCAGTGATCGCGTTCACCCTAGGTATGATTGGAATATGCAGTGATCGTATTCGTCCAGTTATGTGGGTTAGTTGAGACACACAACACGCGGTGATCGTGTTTTCCCCAATCAAGAGGATCGTGGCTCAGAACGCGCAGAGATCGTGTTCAAACACGTAGTGATCGTGTTCAAGATACGCAGTGATCGTATTCGTATAGCATGCAGTGATCGTGCTGATAATACCATGGGAACTTGTGATGCGGGGCGCGCAGTGATCGTGACTATCGTATCAGTTGGTTTTGTTGGCCGGTATACGCAGTAATCGTATTCGTCCTATTACATTGGTTAGGACACGCAGTGATCGTGTTCATCTTGTCGGTATCTATGGCCAATACACGCAGTGATCGTGTTTGTTCCATTACAGCGCACGCAGTGGTCGTGTTCATCATATGGGTGGTTAAAGTACGCAGTAAACGTATTCGTCCTATACGTGGTCTTGTTTGCAATGCCAGGACGCGCAGTGATCGTGTTTTCTACTGTCAAGAGGATTTTGGTGTAGAATACGCAGTGATCGTGCTTTCTCTTGTCAAGAGAGTTTCGGTGTAGAATACGCAGTGATCGTGTTCACCTTGTTACAGAGGATTGCGCCGGACATGCAGTGATCGTGTTCGTCATGTCATGTTCCCCCTAGCAGAGTTGCTTGGTCAAGCAATTCTCTTTCTCCCCAGCCGAGTTCTTTCTCGGAATGCTGAAGAAATAGCAGGGTGCAGATTGTTGGGTGGTTACTCACAGTTTCCCCAATAGAGATATAATCCCCAGCGGGGTGATCTTCAACGAGATACTTGGTTAAGTTTCTCGTGTTCCCCGTCAGAGTATTCTTTGACAAGTCGCTTGGTTAAGTTACTTGTATTCCCCATCTAAGTCTTTCTTAGGATGCTGTGGAGTCAGTATTATGAGACGGTAATACAGATTTTCGGGTGGTTACCCGCAATTCCCCAACAGAGTTATGTGCCCCAGCAGGGTGTTACGTTAGTGAGTTGCTTGGTTAAGTCTCTCACAGTTCCCAGCAGGGTGCTCGCTACAGGAGTTGTTTGGTTAAATTCCTCGTATTTTTCAACAGGGTTAATCTCGTCAGGGCTTGGTTAAGCTTCCCAATTTCCCCAGCAGGTGTTTGACGGCAGTCGTCAGAATTTGTCCCCTCAGAGTTGCTTGGTTAAGTTTCTCATTTCCCCGCAGAGTCGGTTGTTCATGTCTTCGGACCTTGTCTCATTTGGTTAAGCGTTCTCTCGTTTCTTCAGGATACGAAAAGTTGATCAGTGAAGTCAACATGACAAGTGAAGTCAATATTCTCCCGCTGGTTAGCGTGTGCTCAGTTGATAAGTGAGATCAACAGAGGTTGATAAGTGAGATCAACAAAGGTTGATAAGTGATATCAACAATTTCTCGTTATGTGGTGTATGCTCATTTCTTCGGAATGGAGTGGTCTGCGGACAACATCAGTTTATTTGACAGATGGATGGCTAGTTGTTGCCGTGACAACAGAAGCCAGTTCCCAGGGTTTTCCCCAAGCAATAGTCGTTTTCGCAATTTATTTTTGCGGTTGGCAAATTTCCGGGTTCTTTCGTATTCAACCGTCTCGTACCTCGATTGTCTGAAGGCTGCGCGCTCTTCATCCAGCCGGGTCCAAGTCGCTTGAATAGGGGCAGCTGTTGCACCCCAAAATTTGCCCAACCTTTTCGAACCTAGGTTTATGTTTCAATTGCATAGTCATTTGCATTGTCGTCATGTACATAGTGTATTCATCTGCATTGCACAGCATAGGCAAACTACCTTTATCAGGGAATCAAGTGCTATTCTCATCTCAAGAGGTATATCCAAGGGTTTCATTCATATTCAAGACTACTCAGGTCATCAGGGAAGAATTTGAGCTTTGAAGTGTTGACAGATCACTCATTGGGTTCTCCCCTATCTTGAGGTTATTTGGGGATCATCAGAGGAAGTGTGAGTTATGAGCCAAGAGAATGAGGTGTGTATGGATGTTATGAAGAGCCTAGATGATCATTTTTGAGGAGTAACCAAGTCATTGGAATGATTGCAAGAGCCTCAGTTGAAGTCAGTCAACTAGGGTTTTATCTGGGTCAACACTAGGTCAACCCTAGGTCAAAGACTTGTTTTGAAAGACATCAAGGCTCATTTGAAGAATGTGGGATTCATTATTTGCTATATGGATATGGATGTGGTGTTGTGCCAAATAAAAATCAACAGGAGTCAAGGAGAAGTGGAGTTACCAAATTAGGGTTTCAGTGTAAAATCCCCTAATTTAGGTCAAACTTCCAAGCAGTGTAATTCAAAATGCAAGCTTCATATGAACTTTTTGTCCACATGATACTTGTAGAGCATCTTCATAGCTTTAATTTGAGTGGTGGAAGTCATCAAGATGATTTATAGAACTCAAGTTATAGCTCGTGCAAGTTACAGGTCATCTGAGGACACTAAAATTTGTCTGTGAAAGTTGTCTGTCATCCAAGCAACTTTTGACCTTCAAGGAGTTTTCAAATGAATTCTTGGCAAACATAAGGGTTGTTCTTCATGATCTCCCCTTTCCAAAAAGGTATGGTATGCTTTCATCTGATTTGTGAAGCTCAAGTTATAGTTTGTGCAAGTCAGGGGTATTTTGGGAAAGTGGAATTATATGTCATTCTTAGCCTATGCCCAAAACTCATACAAGGAAGCTTCAAATGAAAAACTTCACAACATCAAAGTTGTTCAAAATGGGATTTTAAGTCAAGAAAAGAAGTCATGGAAGTTTGGAAATGCATGGAATGAGACTTGACCAAAGTTGGTGGAAAATGACCTAAAAAAGGCATATAAGTTGAAAAAGTTGAAATAAAAAATTGGTTTGAGAGATCTACAAATCCAATATGGGTCATCCAATATACCAAATTGATTCCCAACAACATTTTAAAGATTTTGGTTCAGCCACAATTTTTATTTGAGGGTTAAAAAATGGACTTGCTTTGTAATTCCATTATTTGCATAATAAGGTACATGTGAGAAACTCAACATAAGGCAAAGGAATCCCTTGTTTTTCACCCATATCACTCCAATTTGTCATGTCATGAGATTTTCAAAAGTGTTTAAGGGGCTGCAAGTTAGATTGAAGGGATATATCATGAGATGGGGATTATGTCATAACATGAGAAATTCTTGAAGTTTCTAGAATCATCTTGGATTGAGCTAGAAGTCTCTAGATCTTTTCATGCTCTCCTATATATTGGATTGAGATCATTAAGAGTAAAGGTTGGTGATGGTTGATGTTGAATCCATTTTTCAAATCATATTGAATTTTTTCTCCATTTTTCCCACACTTTCACATTTTGGAATTTTTTTCAATCTTCTTTTTTCTCTCACTTTCCATACTTTTTTCTCTTCACCATTTTTCCATTTTCCCCACATTTTTTCTTCCTTCCATTTTTTTCTTTTACATTTTGCCACCCTTTGAATATTCAAATTTCATATCTTTCTTTCTCTCCATTTTTTTCCATTCTATTATCACAATTAATTCCATACCATTCACATACCATTTTCCTCAATTTTTTGACAAACTTTTGGTGCAAGAAAAGTGTATTACATGTTCATTAAAGAAGCATAAGCCATTTTTCGGAGGTATAAAGAATTCGACATAACTCATGATTTAGGAGTCTTTCTTGCATTATTTTTATTGCATTCCATTGCTCTCATCTCCTACATGGATTCTAGTACAAAAAAGATGGGTTTTATGACAATTTTTGGTTCTTGAGTTTTTCTTGAGGTGCCACGTTTTGGGAGTTAGAGAGAGTTTCAAGAAAATCTAAGACCATATTTGGATTCCTTGATTTTTTTCCTTCAAGTTTGACCAAAATTTTGTGCGAAACGGATGATTATTGATGGAGTTATGGTGCTTCAAAGTAGCAAAAAACTCATGTTCATGGGGCTGCGGGTTACTATTCACAAAGTTGAAAAATTTGATTTGGAGAAGAAGGTGTTAACACCGTCGGATGCATTTCCAAGTCAAGGTTTCTTCCATTCATCCAACGCCTCTCACTGCGCCACGCAATCGGCCACATAAGCCTCATGCCACTTTTATTTATTCATGTTATTTTCTTTTATTTTCCTATTGCCATGTTTCTTTTATTTTTTCTGTTTTATATGCTGACTTCAAATAATCATAAAAAATAGGAAAATTAGTCTTTTTGATCCCCATTTTTTTTTGCTGAATCTTTAAGATGTCTAGGATTTAATAAAACTGGAATTATAATTTTACCATTTTTTGACATTTTCTTTGGATGTTTTACATTTGGGTCGTCATAAAAAGGCCAATGCTGGTGCTATCATTTTGTTGAATTTCTTTAACCTATCAAAACACAATTTAAATGTCAATCCTTTTGCAGGGATCTCATACACACGTTGAGGTATTGTGATATATTTTTGTGGGAATTTTATTGTACCATTTTAATTGGTTTTGGATGCTTTCTTTAACATGCTCCACTTTAATCTTTCCTTTGGTATACATGAGATATCTTGCAATGTTTTCATCTTGTTTGACCATTTATCTTTGGATATTTTTGTGGTATCTCTCACCCCTGGTTTGTGGCTTGATGTAGGGCATTGGAGATTTTTATTTGAATTTTTTAGCACCTTTTGCTATTTTTCTTATGTTTTGTATTCGAACTTGTAATTTGGATTTCCGAACGGACTTTATTTTTGTTAAGGCTCCAACGGCCGCTTTGTGTTTGCGTGATGAACGCCGTGGTTCATATTTCTTATTGTAGATAGGTTAGAGGTATTGGAAGACCCTTAGGTGGCTGTTATTTGTATGTGTAGCTTGCCCGATTATCGACTTGTTTGCATGATAGCACGTTGCGATTCCAAATAGTGGATTACGCGTTTCACTCGGAGTTTTCACTCGATTCTTTGCATATGATCACTTGATATTTTCTTATTCCATCCATGAATGGGCTTGAGGTTGAGATGAACCTTCCTCCCTCCTTTGCATTGCATTTACCATTGCTATATTCATGTTCACTTGTATGCGGTTATTACTTGTATTTCCGTTTCTTCCTTTCGTTTCCTTTCCCGTAGGACTTCCATTCTTCCTTGTTCAAGGGAGGATGTGATAGACATTAGGAGTTAACCCATGCATGATAACATTAGGGTAGATTTTATTCCCTTTTAACCCTAGGATTTGTAGAGTGTCATCTCTTCTTCCTTCAAAACAACAGAAAAACATTAATAAAGGTTATAACAGAGATTAATTCATTTCTTCCGTCAAAAGATTTGAACAGACATCAACCTTTTTGCAATAAGAAAACCCTTGTTTAAGGTGAGATTTTTCATAAAAAACACTTGAACAGCTTGTGTCGGGCGTAGCCCGAACTACGTTTGCTCTGATCTTCCATGCCGTGTGGAAGTACGTAGGCATAGGATGCGATATCCTAGCGAGCAACCTTCACCCATCTTCCCCCGTAGTTAGGCGAACTACGTTGACTCTGATTTCTCGTTCCAGACGAGAATACGTAGGCATAAAGTGCGATGCTTTACCGAGTCATGTTTTCTTTTCTTTTCAGACCTCATCCTTTAGTTTAGATAGAAGTGTAATCCGTACAAACCAAGCAAGCATGGATCCCATCGAGTACGATGGACGTGAGGGGTGCCTAATACCTTCCCCTTGCGTAACCGACTCCCGAACCCAGGTTTTGGTTGCGATGACCATACCTTTCCCTTTTTCGCGAGGTTTACTTCGAGCGTTTCCTTTCCCTCCGTTGGGATAAATAACGCACGGTGGCGACTCTTCTGTTCAGCCGGCGCCGATTTTCGCAGTAGCGACACCTTGTGAAACATCATTTTGTCATTTTTCTGATAAGATTCTTATTCCTGTAAGATTCTTGTTCAGTTTCTATTCTCTTTGCTTCTTCTTCTTATTTTCTTCTTGTTTATGTGCTGACCAAACCAAACCTAAGATGAGTTTTTTAGTTAATTCTCCTTTGAATCAGCTGGTTGTCATCAATGAAAATTTTATGGATTTTAATGAGTTGCTTAAGATTGGTTTCAACTTCTGGAAGACTATGTCTGAACAAGGGTAGAATTCTACTTTGAGATGCTCTGTGGTTTCACTTATCCAAGTCTTGTCAAAGAGTTTTGGATTAATGCCTCCATTGTTGAGCTGAATTCTGAGTATGTTATTCTTAGTAGAGTAGCTAGTGTTTCTATTACAGTAACCTCTAAAGCAATTGCAAATGTGATCAATTGTGAGGAGATTGGAGAAATCCTAGGAACTCTTGTTTGGGAACACTATCTTCCTACTTACCGTATATTTGTAGATCCATATAATACATAGTGGTCTCAAATCTTCTTTCTAATGTTGTTGTTTGAAGTCAGATTCTGAATTTAAACTTAATTCCTAAGGATAAAGGTTTAGACCAAGTGGACCCTATTAAAAAAGATTTGCTTCTACATCTTAATTTAGATTTGAAGATTGGTTTTCCTCAAGTTATGTTTGACCATTTGAAGAGGTCTCTTTCTTCTTCAAAAGGGAAATACCTTCTCCATTCCTTTAGGACGAGTTATTTCTAGAATACTTGTTCGGCAAGGGGTTAACATATGTTCTGAGGCTAGCTCTTCCAAGATTTGGAGAGACAAGTTTGAAGCTATCTATGAAAGACTTTGATGTTACATTTCTGTATAGTTATGATTTGTATTTTTGTTGAAATATTTGTATCAAGTTGCTTATTAATAAATTCATTGTTTGTTCATGCTTGTGTTCATTTTAAACTATTGAATGTTAATTTTGTGTTTTTTTAATCTGAAAGTAATAGGTGAGAGAACTCAATGTTTGCAACTTATTTCATTAATAAAAAGGAAGCTATTACAAGACCATTGGATTTTCTAGACTAATAGATGAGCCCTTAGGAATTCCCTAGGATCATCTGACATTTCTAGATTATCTAAGAAATCTTGCCATTCTTCCTTAGCAAACTCCAAAGCCTCCTTTCTCAGTCTGTTTCTGCGTCCAGATCCAGAAGATCTTCAACTTCTGTGTGTCTTCACAAAGGATGCTGAAGAATAGAGCACTTATGAGGATGTCTGCTTGCTTGCAGATCCCTTAGTTGCTGTTTTTCCTTAGTTTGCTTGAGTTACTACATTCAGTAGTGTTACCTTCCTGAAATCTCTCTTTGGAATCCATATTTTCTTCTGCTTGTACATCTTGGTGTTTTAGAGATTAAGTGATGATGGAAGAAAGCTTACTAGAGTCTTTTTTATAGACGTGTTACATACTTTGTCTTGAGTTTAATATTATTTAAGTATTGATAAAACATTACCAGTACTCTAATAATGACTCTTGGAAATGTTATTTGGCAGTCTAACCTATTAAAAATCTCTAAATTACTATGAGCTTATGTTTGATTTGTTTTAACTGTCGTTCCTGTGTTAGTTTCACCTTGTTAATGTACTTTCAGAAAATCTAAAGAAATTACTGGAATGTACTTGCATGCTGAAAAGAATTCTTTGTCAAAATAAACTTTTCATTATTAAACTGATGGATTATAATTAAAAAAAGGAACAAGATGATTCTAGATGAGATCCCTAGCTTGAGCATCTCATTCCCAACGGCGTCCACTTTTGTCATAGTGTACCTCCTCATCTTCAGAATCAATCACCTTTTCCTCTTCTATGACTGGGAGTGAGCGGTAGAACTGCTTGGTAACCCTCCTTTTCTTCCTTGACCTCTTCATGCGTTTTCTCCTTGGCTTCAAGGCATCTACTGTTGAACCTCCTTCTGATGGTCTTTTAAGTGCTGCTGAAGTTGCATCTTCAGAAGTAAGTTGTGCTGAGGGCAATGGCTCAGTTGTAAAGGACTCAGAAGTAGCTCGCCTCTGAGGGGGTTGGGTTGCCAAACTTATAGGGCTCTCGGTTAAATTTTTTTACGACGGATGTATTATGACTCTCAGTTGATGACTCCATATCTCTTGGTTGATGATTGACGAAAATGACTTAGGAGCTGGATGCTTTTATAATGACTTCTATGGATACCAAGAGTCTAAAATTAATCCGTGTTTAATTATTGGAATAGCAACAATCACTAAGACTTCAAAGCATGCACTTTACAAACCTTAATGACTCTTATTACTTGATTACTTTTCCCTTTTGAAAACTGATCCAGTGATGAAGATCTGAGGTACATTTATTTGTGATATTCTTTCTCTTTCCTTTATTTTCATTTTATTCTTTTTGATGTGACAAAAGGGGGAGAAATAATAGTAAGTATTTAAGTGGAAATTGAACCCATTAAATACTTGTTATGTACATATTGGTTATTTATTTTATTGTCATTTATTTTTTGTTTTTATGGTTACCTTGCCCAGGAAGTATTTTTAACTTTCTTGTACATAGGTCTAAGAAAAAGTTTACAAACCCCAGACTTAGCCTACCAGACCCAGAAGGAGCTTACAACCCTCATATTCTGGTGTTCCAAAGAAAGTTAAAAAGGGCAGTATATTTTAACTCTCTTGTACATAGTGTTAAGTAAGAGCTTACAAACCTCTGACTTAGCCTATTAGACTCGGAAGAAGCTTATAAACCTCATATTATGTTGTTTCCAAAGGGAGTTAAAATGTTGTTCTTTTAGTTTTATTAAATATGGAACTAAGGGGGGAGCTTACAAACCTCAACCTTGGAACTGTTTGACTCATGGGGAGCTTACAAACCTCAGACCCTGATTTTACTAAGAAGAATAATTTATTTTTTCTTGAAAAATAGTTTTGGGTGTTAGAGTCAATAGAACTCGACTATCGAATATCAGACTCAGGGGGGGCTTACAAACCTCATATCCTGTTATTACAGAAAAAATTCAAGGCCCAACATTTTCCTTTAAATACTTATGTTTGTCATCATCAAAAAGGAAGAGATTGTTAGAACAAGATTTGTTCATGACATATTCTATTTTAGCTCTAATGATAACAAAAGTATTAAAAGAACAATGTTTTATTTGATGTGTGTTTTATTTATGCAGGTTCTTGTACACAAATAATCATAATCTGTTTTACTTCGACACACTTGGGAGTTGCCTCACTACTAGCTTCTGGTGGCAGAGTCTGAAGAATAATCGTTAGTGTGGCTTGACGTAGACTCTAAGTCGAAGGCCTCAACATTCATATGATTTACTATACTTGCTAATTGTATATCAACATCTGGTACCATTCAGAATTAGTAATAAAGTTATGGACTATCCATACTACAGAAACCAAGTTGTATTGTCTTATCAACATGTCAGATAGAGTCTACAAGATTGCAAAGCTCAAGAAAGGTTGACATGCTCTACGCACATCTGCTCCCAATGGCTCTGTCAGTATAAAACCTCTTGAAGAGTCAAAGGTTAAACACATTACACATTGGATTTAGAATTTTCTATGCATCCATCTTCAAGGTCTCCAATACTATGGAGTAAAGGCAAATACACTTGATCAAGTCACTTCCTCAATGGCTAGTTTCTGCAAATGCTATGCATATATATGGCTGAAGATTCAAGTTTGAATATTAACAAGGATTCTTCTAATGAAGGAGTAGCAAGACCAAGCAATTATCAACTCTAATGTAATATGCATATTTTCTATTTTAAGTTATAATTGTAAAAGCCTTAAGATTTCTCACCATAAATATCTTAGAAATCTTAAGAGCTTTAGGTCTTTGTTATGGTGATTTCTTGTTCCTCTGATGCTTGCATCATGTACACCCTATTCTCTATTCTGCTGAGCCTTCAGTAGTTTAGATTGAGTCTCTTGCTATGGGCTTGAGTAAAAGTCTTGTCTCAATGAAATTCAAGCAACAAGTCTTGAGTCAAGATGCTTAAGCCACGTAAGTCTCATTGCTTAAGTGCTTGAGCTGTGAAAGTCTTATTCAGCTAGTCTGATTGAGAAATGGGAAAGTCTCCGTCTGAGAGGCGTGAGCAAGAAATCTCAAGGGAGCTTGAGAAGGGAAAGTCTTAGACATATGCTTTAAGAAAAGGAGAAGTCTCAACCAGAAGACATTGGAGTAGGTGGCTCGATCAGAAGGTGTGAGCAAGTAAAGTTTTAAACATGTGCTCTAAGCAAAGGAAGTCTCAGACAGTTGGTTTGGGCATTTGTAAAAGACTTATGTAGAAGAATAAGTGATTGTAATCATGAGGTGGTTATAATGAAAATCCCTTGTGAAGCAAGGGGTCTGAACTACTCTCAGTTAAGGGAGAAACCAAGATAAATTATTTGTATCTTCTGCTGTTATTTTATTTACTTCTGTTATATCCGCTGCCATTGAATTAATACAGAATCTGAACATTTGTTCTAATTCTGAAAATTTGATTAGAACTTAAATTAGAAGAAAACGTGAAACACAATTCAACCCCCCTTCTTGTGTGCTTTTCACACCTTCACTGTAGAGGCTCATTTGTTCCAGAACCATGACATGATATACTAGTTGAGGCTATTGGAACAGATGAGCATGGTGGGCACGTTCGTGATGTTTTAGAAGGAGTCGGCCTTAGATTATTCTTTGGTCCAACCAAAGAAAGCATCGACAATGCCGAATTACAAGAGCAAAGAGAATAATTTGTTCTTGTCGAGAAGGAGTTAGAAGAGCAGAGGAAGATGTTAGAAGTCGAGCGGGAAAATCAGAAGAAAAACATAAAAAAGTTAGAAGAGTTATATGCGGTAAGTGTTTTATATGAAATGCTAGTGTTTTATATGAAATGTATGATATATTGTGTTTAATATGAAAAGTTAGAAAAGATAGAATTGTGTTTATTATATATTGATATACTGTCGCAGAGAATAAGTGGATCCTTACCACAATGTACGGATGAAAATGATGATAATGTTGATGATCAAGTTCCCCAAACACATGTTGTACATCTTGCTAGCACCAAAGGAATCAATTGTTGAGCTGCCCTCCACTAAAGAGATCAATGAGTTATTGGACCCTTCCACAAATGAAATTGCCACGTTATACGTTTTGGTTGCGGAAAGAGATGAATTGTATCTTCTTCCTCTAGAGTATTGTCCATCGATAGAGCTCTTATATTCTTCTCCTAATGACATACGAGACTTTCTCCATGGCGGTAATTGGTTGGACGTAGAGATATTGCAAGTTTGGTGCACGTAAGTATATATTTGAACATGCATGTCATTATAGTACATTATCATTTTGCATTTTCTTACTTACTTTTTGAATTTTCTTTAACCATTTAGGTACATTCATCGTGTATGTATAGAGTTAAATAAATCCAATATTTATGGCATCTTAGATCCGTTTAGTATTTGATGGATAAATAATAAGCCAAAAGATATTGAGACCTACATTTCAGAATGGTTAGGTCAATGGGGGAAAGAATGTTACTTCGCACCATTTCTCAATGCATAATTTTGAAATTGTGGTTTATCTTTTATAGTTAGTTTTGTTTTAGAAAATACTAATTATATATATACTCGTGTTTATTCAGTGATCATTGGTAATTGATCATCATATCACTTAAGACGAATACGATAACGACATTGTGTTCATTACATAAACCACTCGAACATAAAATGAAGCAAATTATTAATGGGTGAGTTTATGTTTTTATATGAAAATTTTTAGTAATACATATTTTCTTTAACTTTGTAATTGATTTAATTGGTTTAACCCGAAAAATATTTTTAATGTACAATGTTATGCAGCGACGCAATATGTTGAACAATATTAGGAAAAAACCAACATTTATCTTGCCTAATGTAAGTGGATATATTACTTGTGACATTCATTTATATATATTGTTACATGCATGTGTGTTTATAAAATTTATGAAATTAATTTTTATTTTTGTAGACGAGGAAACAACCAAAGGGATTCGAGTGTGGTTATTATATAATGAAACACATGTTAAACATTGTCTTTGCCAAAATTGTTGATAAATGGGATAGGTATATATTATATATGTAATGAATTATTTATAATATACTCATGGATCCTCAATAATGAGCTTAATCTAGTATATTTTATGCACACTTTTAACGATGAAACACCATTCCTATGGAAGACTTTGTCGAGATTTGTAAACGTTGGGCGTATATGTTAAATATGCTTAAGGGTTCTCAAACATGATATATATATATATATATATATATATATATATATATATATATATATATATATATATATATATATATATATATATATATATATATATATATATATATATATATATATATATATATATATATATATATATATATATATATATATATATATATATATATATATATATATATATATATATATATATATAACACACACACACACACACACACACACACACACACACACACACACACACACACACACACACACACACACACACACACACACACACACACATATATATATATATATATATATATATATTTATATAAATAATTAATGTACATTTGAGTTTGAGTGTTGTAAATAACATTTTTGATTTGATGAAATAAATAAATATTTGAGTTTGAGTGTTTTAATATACATCTTCAATTGTTGTTTCTTTTATGTTACAGTTTGATGTGCATTTGAGTTTGAGTGTTTTAATATGCATCTTCAATTGTTGTTTTTGTTCTGTTACAATTTAAACAATACAGGTTATAAAATAGAAAATTTTTAAAATGCAGAAATTAATTCTTTAAAAAAACATATAATTAAACGACAGTTTTTCATTATGATCGTGGTTGTATAGTTATAATATATAATATAACCACAATTGTTATAGCAGACCATGGTTATACACTTAGAATACGCTGGGAATTGAACCCGAGACCTTTTATATATGACAACGGTTTGGTTATTAACCGTGATAATATATCGCACGATTTCAGGTTTTCTACAATAGTCATAAGATCGTGATTGTAAGTAGCGCATATACAACCACACCCTGCGTAACAACGGCAGGTCACGTGTGATGTTATCCCTTTTCCAACCTTGTTTTATATGTTTTCCGTAATAGTGATCAACAGCAGTCTTAAACCCCACTTAAGTGTACTTGAGTCATCCTTGTCACTATGTACACCATCATATTCACCATCACCACCAATTTTGCTATGTTGATACCATAAATTACGAGAATTTCTTTTTCCACCTTAGATGTTTTTTATGCACCATGTGAATTTTCACATATGCCCCTTGATTACAGAGATATATCTCCGGATGCATCCCATTTCTAAATAAACATTGACATATTTTGTAGATACATCTCAAAAACCATTTTAAACATTCAAAACATGTCACTCATACACCATTTATATTTGAATTATTATGGAGATGCATTTCCGGTAATATTCCGGAGATACATCTCCGAAGTGTATCAAACAATTTGTTTTTTACTATAAGTTGTGTATTTGTTTTTAGATGAAGTTTAAAACACGATCCAAAATAAATAAAAAATAGACGTACAAAATAATAAGAGACTAATACTGAATGAAGTATAACAATATATATAGAACATGGTGTACAATCGAAATCCAAAATATGATAAAACTGTAAAAAAAATAAAGTTGAGAGTATAGTAATACAACAAAATAATAACATACTACTACTGGGTGTGCCTGACAACATCTTCTATGCCTCCTCTGCCTCCTCGGCCATCAATCTCCCTCGTCCTCCAACGATGTCTCCGGTATAAAAATGCCTCATGTGCCTCCGCCACCATGACATTCAGGACTCGCCTGACAGTCGACCCCCCAGGGAAGATACCCTCATCAATACCTTCCCGCGCAATCTCCACTATGCAACAACACTGTGACAAGACATCATCAGTATAATCTAGTTGAGCCTTCTTCTCCTCTAGTATCTCCTGATGAGATGGTCTTAGTGAATCTCCTCGAGCAGTCTGCATCATGTATGAATGTGACACCCTGAAGAACCACCTGATGTATTTGTTGACGTAGCTCTAATTGTTCGGTGCTATGGTAGCCTATGCCTCCTCCGGAACCAGACGAATCTCATGATCAGCAAACATCTCATATATTTGTCTATGAATCAAGGAATGAAGAGTGATACAACAGGGTTTCTAGGGATGGTCTGAGTGTACCCGAACTGCCGCATAACGCGCTCAGGCAGATGAGGAGCAGTGATACGCAATTTGTAGACCAACCAACCTAGGTATATCAGTATCTCAACAAATGTTCACGTCTGATGGTGACCCACGTAGGTGTTGGAGTGCATGTCCTCAGAAATCAAACAGTGAAGGTAAACTCTGAAAGGCTCGACTACTTGGTTCCCTCCTAGCGGGATAAGAGCACAAGTATGCGGCATGTCTTTAGTGTACTCATCCACACTCGTCCAGCCAGTGATGCACGGTAAGTGTTTGAGGTAAAGTAAGGCATAACATTAGTGCATGCAAATAAAATAAACAAACAAGGAAATAAAAAAAACAGACTGCAAGAATTTTTGCAGATACATTTCCAGAAAAACACCATAAATCAGTAACGCTAAACAATTCTGGAAATGCATCTCTGGAAATTCCCAAATTATATGAAATGCTGAAATATTCCGGAGATGTATCTCCGAAAAGTTCTGCAACTCAAAGGTCGCGGCAATGGCGTGATATGGATCATGCAAGCTGAAAAAACATGATTTGATCGCCATTTTTAGCCAACAAACAAGTCATACACTAAGTCTAAACTATGTTACATGTGATTCCTACACATTCCTACCCCTAATCATTGATTATACACATTTACACTAGAACTCAAATATTTATCGGTAATTCAAAACTTTACCTAGAATTTATGGTTTCGATGATGTTGAATGATGTTATTTGTAATGTTTGATGTTCCTTTGAGTCTTGTTTGGTGAAATTTGATGTTGTGAAGTCGAAGTGTATTAAGAATATTTTTTGGTGAGTGTGAAGGTGTGTGAAACCTGTTAAATGAGGGAGGAGAGGAGTCTGGCGCAACTTATGCTCCAAATTGTTTCATAGATACATCTCTGAAATATTTCAACATTCACTAAACTTTGGGTGCGTTCGGAGATGTATCTCTAGAATCGAGGGGCTATGTGAAATTTCATATGGTACAGTATAAACGCATAGGGTGCTATAAGAAATTCACCAAATTACACTACATCATAACTACTTCTCAATTGTACTTAGAAAATTAATTAAATATTTATATTCTTCTCTCTCTCTTTGTTTACAATGGGTCATGTTTTAGTAAGAATTTTTTCTCTCTTAACTACTGTCACATCTTCTTCTTACTACCATTTTCTCACCTCTACTTCTACCATTTCCCTCTTTGTATATCCAACCATAATCAATCAAATACATAAAATAATTACTATATCATGAAAAATAAATATTTGGCATTAATATGCAATGAAGATGAAGAATATTTAGCTCAATATGTTTTAAGATACCATCTTAGTTTTATTCAATGATATCAATCTTCATTTTATTGGTCATATTTTCTATTGTTTATAATGAAATATAAATAAATAATGTTATAAACATGTACTCATGTATAGGTGTTTATTAACCAATGTACACAGACAATTAACCAATTTGGTCCACACCATATATTAACCAACTTTCTTTATTATTAATTGATTTCGTATATTTATTCATGATTGTTGATTAACCATGTTCTGAAGTGCATTGACCAACTTTTTTCACACCTTTAACTAAGTTTATTTACTTTTAATCAATTTCATATATTTATTCATGTTTGTTCATTAACCATTTTCCAAATTGTATTAACCAACTTATTTCACACCATTAACGAACTTTATATTAAAGAATCTTATAAACTTTTACCCATGTATGGACATTTATTAACCAACGTATACACAATATTAACCATATTTCTATACACCATTAACCAATTGTGATCTAAAACTATATTATACAGCTATTTGATATATTTTGTACAATTTTGGTGTCTTACTTTCTGCCATAGCTGAAACATAACGGACAATTCAAACATTTTAATATATTTGATAATATTCAAGAGAAAGGTGTAGAAGTTGATTACGATGATGGTGATAATAATGATTCACGTTGGGTTCCTGCAATTGGGATGTGTTTTTCTTGTCTAGAGAAAGTTAAAACATATTATCAAGAGTATGCTTTGAAAAAAGGGTTTGGATGGAGGATCTGGTCATTAAAAAAAAGGAGATGATGGGGAGTTCAACCACCTAATACTTTTATGTTCAAGAGAAGAGTCTAGTGTTTCAAAAATTTCATGCACATTAAATAGAAGTTTGGTTATTGCAGTACAAGAAGTTGGTTAACGCAGTACAGGAAGTTGGTTAATTCAATTTTAAGTTTGGTTAGTATAGACCCAGACATCAAAACAAATCTAAATTTATACGGCAAGTTGGATAATGCAGTGCAGGAAATTAGTTAATGTAAGTTAATGATTGGTTAATATAGATCCAGACATCAAAACATAAAAAAAACTATTAAATCAAAGTTGGTTAATCTAGTGCAGTAAGTTGGTTAATGTAAGTTAAAGTTAGGTTAACATACACACATCAAAACAAAAGTATTGTTAAACTAAAGTTGGTTAATGTTATGCAAGAAGTTGGTTAATGTAAGTCAAAGTTTGGTTAATATAGACCCAGACATCAAAACATAGCAAAAATTGTTAAGGAAAAGTTTGTTAATGTAGTGCAGGAAGTTGGTTATAGAAGTTAAATTTTGGTTAATATATGCTAAAACATCAAAATAGAGCAAAATTAGTAAAGAAAAGTTAGTTAATGCAGTGCAGAAAGTTAGTTAATAATGATTAAAGTTTGGTTAATATAGGCCAAGACATCAAAACAATTTTTTTTTAAACCAAAGCTGGTTAATACAGTGCAGAAAGTTGGTTAATGGGATTTAAACTTTAGTTGATATAGGAACAAACATTAACACAAAGATAGAGACATTAGAACTGATCAAAATTTGATTTCCTTGACAGTATCACTGCAAAATGAAGTATACCATATTCAACACATTAAGGATAGAATGAAATATAAGATAACCAACACATTAAGAACATGAACAAAATAGAACTAAAATTGTTAACACATTAAATTATGCACTAAAACACAAATTTTCAATTTGTACACTACAACACTAATGATTTACAAATTAATTCTAGTTTTTTTCAATGTTTTATTGGTTTTTTCTTCATTCTAGTAGCCATGTTGAATGTAGACTTTGATTGCTTTTCCATAACAATAACATCATTATTAAAAGAAGTGTTATGTCCCACATCTCTAGCAAAAGTTCCTAGTTCATCTTCATTGATAAAATTCTTGATGATGCCATATTTTAGCAATAAACCACACAGTCTAATAGCAAAATAAAACAAAAATGAAAACCAGAAGCCATACAGATATTATCGCAGTGAGAATCAGATGCCAAACTATTATATTAACTTAAATCACAAAACGTTGAATGTTCACCATCAAACTTTAATTTATTCAAAGGAAAGGGAAAATATAGAATAAAACCCTAATTATGCAATGTAACAACAACGTGAAGAGATCTAAAGGTTTGGGGATTGGTTATACTAAGGGAAGGTACTAGCACCCTAAGTATCTATAGTATTCTATAGGAACCTCTTAAAAGTATTTATGTTGTGGTAATTTGCTTGCTAATATTTGGAAATGTTCTATTTTTTTAGTTTCATGAGATAGGTAACCTAAGGAGGTTTATTGCTAGTGTATTCGCCAAGACTTTGTAGTCTTATGCCTACGTATCCTAATAAGGATGGAATCAAAGCAATCGTAGTTCACCTAACTACGGGTGAAAAACACTTGATAGTGATTAAGGTTCCAAAGGGGAAAGTTAATGTTTATAACAATAAAACTTACATGATTTAACAAAATCAAAGAGTTTACAAACTATAACCTAAGGCTATGTTGAAAGGTTAATGACTTAACAAAGTCAAAAGGGGTAGTTGGGGGAATGTTATATTACCTATGACATAATGTCAACAAAATAAATCTTTCACTTGTATTTAGGAAACAAAAGAAAAGAGAAGAAATGGAGCTAACAAGCTAACATCACTAGGGGATGACTTGACAAAGTCAAAATAAACATGAGTATATGGGTGATAATGGAGGAGATGAATAAGAATGATATTCAAACATGATATCAAAGTAAACAACACATGACAAAAAATGACATTCAAACATGATATCAACTAAAGGATCACATGAGATGAAATGAGATATAACAAAGTCAAATAAACATGGTAACAACCAACACATGAAGGTAAATGTGACAACATGTAAGACAAGGCTTAACAAAATCATAAATAATCATGGTAACAACCAAGGATGAACACATAAACATGGAGGATGCATGGTCAAAGCATACATGAGACATGGTTCTAACAAGCCCAAAGTAACAACACAAGTATGGCATATCATAGTGTATTCATAACAATAACATGCGAGCATTGGATATAAACATATAAGTAACAACATATGAGTATGGACATAAATGTAACAACATCAACAACATCGTCATGAACATGAAGGATATAATAATATCAAACAAAGGTTTAAATCAACATGTGAATCATGGGTATAACAATACAAAATAAAAGTTCATGGATATAACAATATCAAACACGCATGAATAAATTCAAAAGATATACCTATCATCATATAGAAAAAGAATATGAATGGAAAGATCAAGTATGAACGATTAAAGTAAGAATGAACTAAGGTCAAGATTGTGACATGGCTTAGGATTGACACTAACGCCACTTAATCATGAAAACAAGTTAAGATTGCAAACAATCATGGACAAGTTTAAGATAACACTTAATAATGAAAACAAGCTAGACATCTAATCCAGTCCACCCTACCTAGGTGATTTTCCTTTCTCAACAAGGACTTAATCAACTATATCAAACTTGATTACAGTGTAAATCACTAAGACAACTGTCTTAGTCTTCTCAAGAAAATCTGACCACAACTTGGTCTTCTTAAGGAAATCTTTTACAAAGATAAACTAACAAATTGTGTTTAAGGTTTTGCTTCTACTAAGCTATATCACAACAGTGATGTTTACACAAGTTAAGAACAAATATGAAAACTGTTAAGCTTTGAAGAATATTTGAATGAGAGCTTGTGAGTTGATTTTCTTTCAAATGATTCGTCTATATTCGTCAACATTGGAAAGATGCTAAAGCTTGTTTAAATACTACTTCAAGTCCTTATCTCAAAGACTGTGCATTGATGTACGTTCTGCTGCCTCTGTTGCCTTTTTGTCCTCTATTGACTTTTCCTTTCCAGGAAGAGGAATGTTCAGACATGTGCTTTGTGTCTGAATTCTTGTGTCATGCATAAATGAGGAATAGTGCCGTTGGAGCAGACGTTGGGATTAGCAATGGATCTTTTCTTTGAGCTGACATCTTTTCAAGTAAATAAATATATCCTTCAATTAATACTAACATCAGATCCTCTGATGTAGTTCCTTGATCTTCAGATCAGAGTCTTACAGCAATAGTGCTTAAGCGTGAATGTTACAATCATCGTAGAGTTGAATATCAGAGCCTCTGTACTTGCAGCGTGAAGTACCTCCAGAGTCTTCTGAAACAATGTTGTACGCTCTTCACTCAACTTCTTCTCAGTTTCACTCAGAGTCATTTGTAGCAGATCAGAGTCTCTTCAAGAAGCGCTCAGATTCTTCTGAAATGTTGCTTCTAACGCTCAGAGTCTTAACGTTCTTTTCCGTTGCAGATGTAATGTTTGCTTCCAGATGAATATATAATTTAAGATCTGAAACAAAATTACTTAAACACAATTAGAGTATACGTTTCCTTTATACAAAATTTCATTTATGTTATCATCAAAACAATGAGATATATTAAACATCAATCTGTGTTCTAACAAATATAAACAAAGATCACAAGGATTACAAACACATTAGTTAAAGCAAGACCTAACCCTAAAAGGGAACAACATACAAAATAGGGAGCAAGAGCATGATAAGCATAAAACCAATCCTAAACCCTAGGAGATATAAGCATGCTTAAACATTTGTGTACATATTAATAATTCTAATCATTTAGGAAAAGATGAACAACGAAGTTAACACATTCAGGCATGGTACAAGATATAACATGACATGTTATAAGCACATAAACATTTGTGAACAATTAGGTTAAGGAAACAAACCAATAAACATCATGAAAAGTGCTAAAAATCACAAAAAAGACGTGTTTTTAACATAGTAAAAATGGACAAAATAATTAATATTTTTGTATTTTTTAAATATATTTATAAAATACATATAACAAATAAAGACTGTGCAAAAATCAGTCCAAAATGATGAGAGATATACATGAAAATGACAAGTGCTAAAAAAGAAAGAAATGCCACACACATGGGTTGAACCCACGCCCTTTGGCCTGCATCTTAAAACACTAGCCATTGGGCCAGTTGCTTGGGCTTAAAATACATTGCACGTGCTATATTATATATGAAAGTTTCAGTTTAAAAAATGGTTAAAAAATAAATGCAAAAAGTCTGGGGCGAGGGGGATTCAAACCCCATACCTAAGCCTCACACATAAACCTACTTACCATCATGGTGCAATGCCTAAGTCGTTCATAAAATGCAAACAAAATAATAAATAATAAAACTACAATTACAATGCAGAACATGGCACCACCACCATCACCATCAACCTTTGTCCTCCTCCATTTTTTTTCAAAAACTTGAAATCATATCACCCTCGTTTCTCAACCATATGCCGAGATGTAAAGATGAAACTTGTTTGATTTTTCATGAGCAATCTAATCATACACTTTAATTGGACTAAAAATCAAAGAATAACACATTATATCATCAAAACTAAAACGAAACCTAACTGTTCAAAGAGGAAAAACTTCACATACATACGTGATACATTGCAATTGCCTTAGGGTACACCATCTACACATCAAATACTACATCTTTGCTTCAGAAATTAAACACAAATTATGCGTGTTGCACCCCAAAATTTGCTCAACCTTTTCTTACCTGATTTATGTTTCATTGCATTGCCATTTGCATAGTTACATCATGTACATAGTTCAATCATTTGCATATCCTAGCATATTAAGTCATTCAACAAGGGATCAAGTGCTATTTATGTCAAAAGAATCCTATCTAGAGGTATTCTCTGAGCCTGAGAGACCATCCAAGTCAGCAGAGAAGGGTTGAAGTCATGAGAAGTTTGAGAGCCCACAGGTGGATTTCTCTCCTAACTTGAGGTGTATTGAAGATCATCAACATGGAATTGTGAATTTAAGGTATGTATGGATCTCATGGGATGCCTAGAGGGCCCTATTGAAACTTAGACAAGTCATTGTATCAAGTTCAAGAACCACAGTTGAGGTGTGTACAACTAGGGTTTCATCTGGGTAACCCTAGGTCAAGAAGAGCAAAGAAAGGGCATCAAGACCTAGATCTAGGTCATGGAAGTCATGGATTGATATGTTGAAGCATGTGTATGGATGAGCCAAGACCAAGTTCAAGAGAATCAAGAGTGGTTGGAGGTGTTTGAGACAGGGTTCCTAGGGTAAAATCCCCTGTATAGCACTGGACTTCAAAGCCACATAAGTCAAAATACAAGTTTCAAATGGATCTTTGGCCAACATGAAACTTGTAGAGCTTCTCAATAAATTTAATTTTAGTACTAGAAGTCTTCAAGAAGATTTGTAGAACTCAAGTTATGGTTCTTGCAAGTTACAGGTCATCAGAGAACACTGAAATTTATCTGTGAAAGTCACTTGACTTCCAAGCAACTTTTTCCCCTCAAGGAGTTTTCAAATGGATTCTTGGCCAACATAAGAGTTGTAGGGATTGATCTTAGCTTTAGTTTAAGTACTATAAGTCCTCAAGGAGATGTGTGGAACTCAAGTTATGATCTTGGCAAGCCAGGGGTATTTTGGGAAAGTTGAATTATAGGTCCTTTTTCAACATGTGTCAAAATCTCCATCTTCCACTCTTCAAATGAAAAATTGTTCAACATGAGATGTGCTTAAAATGATGTTTCTTGGTCAGATGTGAAGTCATGGTGAGTTGGATTGGCTTATTTCACAAAGTGCTCCAAAATGGCCTAAAAAGGGAGGTTTTTCAAATGATGCAAAAGAGGGAAAATGATTTTTTGAATTACAAGGCATAAACATGGCATATGGGCAGTCATTTTGAATGGAAATTGGATTTCAAACACATTGGCAATGTCACAATTTTGAGATGAGCCATTATTTTATGAGTTGCTTTGAAAAGTGCTTTCTTACATTACAAGTAACACTTGCCAAACACTCCCTTAGATCAGAACCAAGGCTCTAACCCTCACCAACCAATTCAAAATGTCATTTAGTGAGAAATTGGATCAAAATGCATGTGCTGAAGCAAGCTAAACCCAACTGTCATGTGCAAGCTTCTCATGAGATTATCAAGTGCAAGAGAAATTGAAATTCTCACATGGAACATTCCAGATCATTCTAGAGCTTTCTAACATGTTCTATATAAAGATCATAACTGATTCAGTTGCTTTTTTGGCCAAGAACTGTGAAGAATCGAGAGAGAGCATAGTGAGCTTCAACCTTGCAACTCAAAATCGGATTTGGTGATTAAGAAGGATTCAAGGCAATTCAGTGCATACAGAAGCTCCACAAGACTTCATTGATCGTGTCTGGAGAAGATTGAAAGGTGATTTGAAGGATTTCTTGCTTTGTTCACTCAATTTTCACAGGTTTGCAAATTTCATCTCATAGCTCAATTTAGGTAGAATTGATAGGATTTAGATATGTAGATGCATTATCGACATTGCTAGGTTGGATTCTGGTAGGGAAAATTGGTGATTAGAGACAAAACCTAGGGCGACACCATTTCTGTTGAAGGTCGTTTCTCTTAGTTCTTGGAGGTTTAAACATGTTTAGATGGTAAGGATTAATCAGTGTGACGTGTAGATGATGATAGGTTTGTCAATTTTAAGAATGGTGATGATTGAATTTGGAGCATATTCTGAGCTTGGAGTCGTGTTTTGATTTGTGTTGAGATTCAAGGAGAATGGAGGTTATCATTGGATTCAGTGAGAAAAAACGAGCAGGATGAGGTGTTTAGGTTTAGGTTTTGTTGAGGTTTCATGGTGTTTGCATTTGGGGACAACGGTGGCGCCACCTCTGGCCACCGTCCTGGTTCATTTTCCCCCAGAATTTGAAATGAGGAAGATGATGGATTGACCATTGGATCAAGCTTGGACTTTGACTCAGATAACCATCCAACGGCCAGGGTTAGACTTGAGTTTGTGAAGGATTCAGAAACGAGCCTCATACGCTGCGTTTCATTAAACTGGTGGCTTTGGGCTTAAGATGAACTTTGCTAATCACACACCCTTCTGAAGCCCATTTAAGATTTACGCATAGATTACTTGCTATTTGACACGAAGTTTTTTCCTTTTTCATCTGACTTTCCATTCTATTTTCCTGTTTGGTTTAGGCCTAATACGCGCGTACTAATGACACCCCCCTACTAATCCCAATTGAGGAAATATACCTGACCTGATTGCTATTCATCACGCTCCTTTTCCATTTTCTTTTATTTTCTTTGATTTTTTTTTATAGTTTTATTTAGGTTAGTTTAAAATTCATAATAAATTGAAAAATAATTCATTTTGAGTGAGACTTTTTTTCATGGTTTCCTTAGGATCTCTAGAATTTAATAAAACAAAAAAATATTAATTTAATGCATTTTATATTTTCTGGCATATTTCTATATTTTTATTGCCTTTATTTTACTTTTGTTTGATATGCTTCCTTTCTGAATTTTTTATGGGAGTTTGGTGAAGAATGTTTGAGTGATTCTTGTGAGGTTAGTTAGATTAGAGAAGCATGCACCCTTAGGAATTTTTTCATAATTTTGTGAATAAAATTTAGGTTAGTTTGAGTGTTGAACATAAGGAGTGTTAGATTAGGGTTTCAAAAAAACTAGTCGTAGTTTAGGGCATAGTTTGGGGACTTAGTGATTGATTTAGGTTCTGGGATTTATATGGGGTATTGGGTATAGGGTTAGGTTCCCTTAGAATTTTACTTAGGATTTTATCATGAGTTTTAGAATTTTATTTGATTTTTGCAACTTGTGTGTTGATTGTGGGTTTTCCCCTTGGATGTTTGGTTTGGTTACTTTGTTTGGGCTATCTTAATTGGGCTGTGGGCTTGGGTTTTGCTTGATGGAGTTTCTGGAGGCATTGAGGATGCTTGGAGATAAAGCTTGGAGCTTGGTCATGAAGGTCTTTCCTTGTGAAGATTGCTTTTGAAGGCTTAGGGATTAGGATATGTAGGAAGAGCTTTAGAATAGACTTGTTTCTTCTTTCAAACATAGAGAGCTTCTTGTGCCTCTATTCATTCCTATGACACAAAGTCCTTTTAAAGTATTCACATCCCTCCTTTGGAGGGATGATGGACATACTTTAGAAGTAGAACTTTGAGGATACTTGTCTCTTATAATGTTAAGTGCTTATGGGCTTCCTTTGGTTGCCACTAAGCTTCTTAACATTTCAACTTAATCTGTTAATTGATTCTCTCTTGTAGATGGAGCTTGAAGATAGGAGCTTATTTTGAAGCTTGAAGATTGTTGAAGATTGAAGATCTGAGATGTTGAAGATGACTTTCATGAGGTTTGCTTGAAGATGGAGTTGTTACTGTCAACTTTGCTATCAGGAGCTTGCTGGAGGATTGGAGCTAGGGTTTACTGTTGCTTTTGAGCTGGAGTTTTCTGTAGCTGTGGAGCTTAACTGTTTAGGTGTTGAGGAGCCTTATTTGAAGTGTGCTTTCTCTTCCATGGAAGTTGGAGATTATTGAAGTATGAAGATTGTAATACCCCAAATTTTGCCCTAAGATTTGTCGTCGCATTTCATTGCATTTTTATTGCATTTAATCAATTACTAACAAATTTTTGTAGTCGTTTGACTTTTTGCAGGTAAATATCATATGGCATGCATTTTTTTCTAAAAAGTAAAAATGGCACAATTGGCAGGAGGACATGTGTAAGGAGTTATGAGTGTGAGAGGTTGAGAGTTCGAATCTCACCTTTGTCACTTTTTTTGTTTTTTATTATTTTTACTCTAAATTTTTCTATCTTTCATTAAAAAAATAACAAAAATAGTTTTTTATTATTATTTAATTATTATTTTCGTATTTTAATTAAATCATTTTTTAAAATATTATTTTTTTCGCTTTTTTCTAAATTATTCATAAAAATATCCAAAAAATCATAAAATAAAAAATATTGAAAAAAATTTTGTTCTTTTTATAATATTTTTGATTTTAGGAATCAATAGGATTATTAGTTTTTATTTTAAGTTTATTTTAATTATTTTAAATTATTTAAATTTTATTTTTTCTTAACTAATTATTTAGTTTGAGCTTTAAAATGGGCTTTAGGGACATTATTGACAATTTGGTGTTAACCCTAATTTGTTCCCTATATATACATGTGTTGCCTTGTTGGAAAAAGAGGGGAGAATGAAAAAAACCTAAGAGGAGTGAGTTCCGTTTGCCGTTATTTAGTTTTCTTCTTCATCCATTACTATTGTTTCTTTTTCTTCATCGTTTACCGTTATTTCTTTTCCTTCATCTATTACTGTTGTTTCTTTTTCTTCATCTTTTACCGTTATTTCTTTTTCTTCATCTTTTACTGTTATTTCTTTTTCTTCATCTATTACTGTTATTTCTTTTTCTTTATCTATTACTGTTACATTTATATATATATAATTTTTAAATTGTTAGAGTTTATATATATAAGATTAATTTTTGATCGAATTATGTCGATACGATGTTTGCACATTTGTGTGCATGACGCGTGACATTTGTGTTAGTTCGATCTGGTTGCGATGATCGCATTTTTGTGTGAGCAATAATACTATTTTTTGCTTAATTTCTTTTTCTTTGCGATAAATTTTGTTTCGTCCGATTTAGATCTGGTTGCGATGAGCGCATTTCTGCGTTAGCAACATTGTTGGGTTATTTGGCACATTTAAAATTCATTATTGCTTTATTATTATTATTATTATTATTATTATTATTATTATTATTATTATTATTATTATTATTATTATTATTATTATTATTATTATTATTATTATTATTATTATTATTAGTATTATTATTATCATTATTTATTATTATTATCATTATTATCATTATTATTACCATTATTATTATTATTGTTATTATTAATTTATTAAAACTTGTTATAATATAAAAATCTGTTTTTTAAAATAAATAACATTAACATCTTTTCCAAATTAATATGAAAACCTATTATTTTTAAGAAAAACTTTTTTTTTAGATAAATTTAAAATAATAACTAAAATCTTTTTTTTTTTTAAATAATAACTAGAACCGTTATTTATTTTATTTTATTATTGTTCAATTCAAATTTCATTATCATATTGTATCTGCTCCTCTCATGTAACCTCGCGAACTTAACAATCGCTCTTTAAATTCTGCCTTTAAATTTCTGCTTGCATGGTTTAAATTATGACATTATCTCTCTGTTTGCATGATTCAATTATCTCACGCGTTTACCTTTATTTCTGTCACATTGCACACATCCGAAGGTTAGGTCTAACTGTTTGGCCGCCGCGCCAATAGTCCGTAAAACTTCACACATTCAATTTCAAATCCTCAAAACTACAAACTACAAACCCTAATTTTCACAAATGCCTCGCCGCAGGCAAAATTACAATTTTACCCCTAGCATTAGGTCAAAGAGCCGCCGCGCTCATTTTAGGGTTTCCCGCCGTGGAATCCCTAATTTAACCCTAATTACAACTTAACATTTCAACGTAGAGATTTGGAGTTTCTACACTCCACGTAAGCGTGTCCTTAAGATGCGTTTATTCCCCTTGAGACCTTGACCACAGTCAAGAAGTTTCTAACCTCCCTATTGAGGGGAACTACGATTACTCTGATTCCACTCCCGTAAGGATACGTAGGCACAAGATGCGATGTCTTGCCGAGTAAACTTAGAATTAACCCCTTAGGTCTCTTTTCTCACTTTTAATCCTTGTACATATACCTTAAGCAAATAAATAAAGCAAATAGTAAGCATTTGAACAAAAGGTTCCTGTAGAGTACTACAGAAGTTTAGGGTGCTAATACCTTCCCTAAATTTAACCAACCCCCGAACCCTAGATCTTTCCCCGCATTGTGTTTACGATGCAAAATAGGTTTTCCCTTTTTGACCTTTTCCTTCGGATAAATAAAAGAGCGGTTGTGAATCAAGAATTGTGATTCAAACTAATTAATAGTTTGATATCCTATTTCCACCGCAACAAAGATGAAGGTTGTTGCTGTCAACTTTCTGCTGTTTAACCAACTGTTGTTGTCAGAGCTGCTGGTTGCTGTAGGAGTCCGGTGCTGCTGTCTGGGCTGCCTCCTCTGCTTTGGGTTTTGTTTTCTGTATTGTTTGTTGGCTTGTATAGCTTGCCCCCTAGGTTTGAGGTGAATGATGATTCACTTTGCCTATTGTTTTCTCAGGTTCGAGGTTGAGCAGGACTCTCTTGCCTCGCTTGTACTGCTGCATTGCATGCATTTTACTGTATTTGCTTGCTTTCTTTTCTGTTTATCCCCTAGGATCTCTGATTCCCTCTGTGTAGGAGAGAATTATGACAGACATTAGGATTCTTATCCATGCATGACAACATCAGGTTAGTTTTTATTCCCTTTTCAACCCTAGGTTTTTTTAGAGCTTCTTTCTCTTCTTATCTCGAAACAACTCAAAAATACAGTAATAAGGTTAATCGAGGTCATACGTTACGAGCCTTAAGCTATTTGAGAAAGGGTTGCTGGAGAGCTTCTTTCCAGTAGTCTGGCTGCTTAGTGTGGTACCCTTTGGGTGACACGCGACGTAGTCACTCTCAAATCATAGTCTCTAGTGCGTCAGATATTGCAAACAAACTAAAAAACACTTCTTTCATAAAAGATTCTAAACAAACATCACAGTGTCATTATTGTCCGCTTGGACTCTTAATCAAGAAAAACCCTTTTTGAAGGTAATAAAAAACAGTCAGACAAGCTTATGTCTTCCGTAGCCCGAACTACGTTTGCTCTGATCTTTCATGCTGTATGAAAGTACGTAGGCATAGGATGCCGTATCCTAGCGAGCAACCTTCCCTCCTTTCCCATAGGTAGGCAAACTATGTTGACTCTGATTCATCGTTCCAGACGGGAATACGTAGGCATAAAGTGCGATACTTTGCCGAGTCATTTTCTTTTCTTTTTTGACCTAGACCTTTAGTATAGATAGAATAACAATCCGTACCTAGAAAACAAGCATGGGTCCCATCGAGTACGGCGGACGTGAGGGGTGCTAATACCTTCCCCTTGCGTAATCGACTCCCGAATCCAGGAATTTGGTCGCGATGACCATTCCTTTCCCGTTTTGCGTTAGGTTTACTCTGAGCGTTTCCTTTCCCTCCGTTGGGATAAATAACGCACGGTGGCGACTCTTCTGTCATAGCCGGCGCCGATTTTCGCAGTAGCGACAGCTGGCGACTCTGCTGGGGAGTCCAACGGTTCCCTACGCGAGTCAGTCCTAGCGCTTGTTTTCCCGTCGTGGGTTTTGTATGGATTTACCTTTCTGTATTTACTTTCAGCATTATATTATTGTTGTTATGCTGGGTAGGGGGTCAGATTGAGAGATAAGCCGGACCTGGGCTTGAGTGCACCTAGAATTAGTTGTGGAAAGTAGTGGGCGTGTGCATGCTTTGCATGTACTAGTGTCCCGCAAAATCCATGCTCAGACGAGGTTCTTCTGGTTGACTTCTTTTTCAACCCTTTGGGTTGAGGGGGTTGTTGGTTAGTTGGATTGTCGACTCTGGGGACCGATCAATTGGAAGTTGGCTAAGTGAGGCCTCTTCAGGACATGATGATGCCAACCTTCTGGGTATCGTATCATTAGTCCTGAAAGTCTGTGACGCCGACAACCGCATAGGATGCCGTACCTTGTGTCAGTTGATAGGACACCTACCTGTGCGAGGGATTGGGGCATGCAGGAAACTTGACCTCCAGACTACCCGGTTTTCTTAATATTGGATCAGTATGCGTGGTTACTTGGGGTTTCTTCATCAGGACAGTGTTAAGGGTCAGTTGAAACCAGGTTGGAGCTTTGTTATAGGTCTGTTGAGACCAAGTCGGAGTTTTGTTATGGGTCTGTTGAGACCAGGTTTGAGCAGTATTACGGGTCTGTTGAGACAGATGTGGATGGATCTCTTCAGCAATATATCCCTTGATCCCTGTTGCATGTTTGCATATTGCATTGTGCATATTCATTTTGCATATCATTAATGTGTGTCTATGCTGCAGGTGCATTTCATACCCTCTGATTCTAGTTGCCCGGATTTCTGTCTGCTGCTATTATGGATACTTTGAAGAAGACTGTGGCATACAAGTTGCTTACTCCAGATGTTACTTCTTTGCTTGGTTTGATATCCTTAGCTGATGATGATGTAAAGAGAAGCTTCAGGAAGAGTTATGGGAAACTGCTCAAGTTGGTTTATAAACCATCCATGTATGAGCGTAACGGATTATACGCACTGATGCAGTTCTATGATCCCCCGCTGAGGTGTTTTACTTACCCTGACTTCATTCTGGCTCTGACTATGGAGGAATATGCTGAGATCTTGGAGGTAACCATTCAGAACAGGGTACCCTTCATTCGTATGGGTGTTGAGCCCAAGCTGGAAGATTTTGGCTGTTGCTTTTCATTTAGACCCCTCAGAGTTGTTGTTAACCTCGTGGAATGGAGTGTCTGGTTTTTCTCTCAAGTTCTTGGTTGGGAAAGCACAAGAGTACGCCAAGAGTGGCTGTTGGGTTATGTTTAATGTTATCCTTGCTTTATGTATCTATGGAATTGTACTGTTCCCTAATATGCCTGACTTTGTTGATTTGGATGCATTCTATATATTTGCTTCAGGCAATCCTGTGCCTACTCTGATTGGAGATTTCTATCACTCACTGCATTATAAGAACGAGAATAGGAGGGGCAAGAACGTCTCTTGTTGTGTGCCTTTGCTGTATATGTGGTTTGAGAGTCACCTGCCCAAGAAGGGTATTTTTGCTGAGTCTGCAGATACGGTGGATTGGTCTGAGCATCTGATGGGACTTTCTTCAGAAGACGTTGTCTGGTTTGATAGAGATTTACTGGGATCCGAGATTATCTATAGCTGCGCCGGATATCCTAACGTTCCTCTGATTGGGAGGAAAGGGTGCATTAACTACAATCTGTCATTGTTGATCAGGCAATTCATTTATGCTTTGAGAAGCCCGCCAAAGGAAGAAGAAGTACAGGAATCTCTGTACTTCACAGGTGAGCTGAGAGGAGAATTATTGTCCAGGCTTCAGCATGCTTGGAAAAATATCAATAAAAGGGGTAAGTCGTTGTTGGGTAAGAATGATTGTCAAGCCTATCCTCCGTACCAAGTCTGGATCCAAGATAGGGAAAAACAGGCGCTAATGCCGTTTCCTGCAGTATTACCTCCTGCTTCCCCCGTGATTGAGGAGCCAACTACTGTGTCTATAGAGAGATATGAGCAGGTTGTGAAGGAGAAAGAAGAGTTGATGAAAGCCAACGAGAAGTTGGAAGAAGAGCTAGTGCAACTCAGGAGCGAAAGAAATGAAGCCGTATATGTCGCTACTGCGAAAATCGGCGCCGGCTAAACCGAAGAGTCGCCACCGTGCGTTATTTATCCCAACGGAGGGAAAGGAAACGCTCAGAGTAAACCTAACGCAAAACGGGAAAGGAATGGTCGTCGCAATCAAATCCTGGATTCGGGAGTCGATTACGCAAGGGAAAGGTATTAGCACCCCTCACGTCCGCCGTACTCGACGGGATCCACGCTTGTTTTCTAGTACGGATTGTTATTCTATATACACCAAGGGTCAAGGGTTAAAAAGAAAATAAAATGACTCGGCAAAGTATCGCACTTTATGCCTACGTATTTCCGTCTGGAACGAGAAATCAGAGTCAACGTAGTTCGCCTACCTACGGGAAAGGAGGGGAAGGTTGCTCGCTAGGATACGACATCCTATGCCTACGTACTTTCATACGGCATGAAAGATCAGAGCAAACGTAGTTCGGGCTACGAAAGACACAATCTTGTCTGACTGTTTTTACCTTATGAAAGGGTTTTTCTTGATTAAGAGTCCAAGCGGACAAAAATGACACTTTGATGTTTGTTTTGAATCTTTTACGAAAGAAGTGTTTTTTAGTTTGTTTGCAATCTCTAACGCACTAGAGACTATGATTTGAGAGTGACTACGTCGCGTGTCACCCAAAGGGTACCACACTAGGCAGCCAGACTATTGGAAAGAAGCTCTCCAGCAACCCTTTCTCAAATAGCTTAAGGCTCGTAACGTACGACGTCGATTAACCTTAGTACTGTATTTTTGAATTATTTTGAGATAAGAAGAGAAAGAAGCTCTAAAAAGCCTAGGGTTGAAAAGGGAATAGAAACTAACCTAATGTTTTCATGCATGGATAAGAATCCTAATGTCTGTCATAATTCCCTCTTGCACAGAGGAAATCAGAGATCCTAGGGGATAAACAGAAAAGAAAGCAAGCAAATACAGTAAAATGCATGCAATGCAGCAGTACAAGCGAGGCAAGGGAGTCCTGCTCAACCTCGAACCTGGGAAAACAAAAGGCAAAGTGAATCAACCTTCACTTCAAACCTAGGGGGAAAGCTGCGCAAGCCAACAAACAATATAGAAAAACAAAAACCACAGCAGAGGAGGCAGCCCAAACAACAACACCAAACTCCTACAAAAAGCAGCAGCTCTGACAGCAACAGTTGGTTAACCAGCAGAAAGTTGACAGCAACAACTTTCATCTTCATGACTAGCTCCTATCTTCAAGCTCCAGGGAAGAGAAAGAACACTTCAAATAAGGCTCCTCACAACCTAAACAGTCAAGCTCCACAGCTACAGAAAACTCCAGCTCAAAAGCAACAGTAAACCATAGCTTCAATCCTCCAGCAAGCTGCTGATAGCAAAGTTGACAGTAACACAACTCCATCCTCAAGCAAACCTCATGAAACGCATCTTCAACATCTTAGATCTTCATATCCAAGCTCTAGCAAGCTCCACCAAGAAAGATTAGTTATTAAGATCAAGTTATAATGAATGAGAACCAGTGAAAACCAAAGGAAATCACTAGAAACCATCATCTGCAAAGAAAGGTATCCTCAAAAGTTCTACTCTTTAAGGCATGCCAATCATCCCTCCAAGGGAGAGATGGGCTTCCTTAATAGGACTTTGAATCCTAGGATGGGATAGAGGCACAAGAAGCTCTCTATGTTTGAAAGAAGAAACAAGACTAATCTACTGCTTTTCCTATATGCCCTAATCCCTAAGCTCCTGACAAGCAATCCAACAGATGAGAAATCTTCAACTCCAAGCTTATTCAAGCCATCCAAAGCAACTTCATTTGATTTTCAAGTCATCCAAGCAAAGCCCAAGCCAAAAGCACACCCAAAATAGCCCCACACAAAGTAACCAAACCAAACATCCAAGGGGAAAGCCCACAATCAACACACAAGTTGCAAAAATCAAATAAAATGCTAAAACTCATCATAAAATCCTAAATAAAATTCTAAGGGAAACTAACCCTATACCCAATACCCCATATAAATCCCAGAACCTACATCAAACCCTAAGCCCCCAAACTATGTTCTAAACTACAACTAGTTGTTTTAAAACCCTAATTCTAACACATCTCCTATTCACCTCTCAAACTAACCTAAATTTATTCACAAAATTATGATAAACTTCCTAAGGGTACATGCTTCCCTATTCTAATCAACCTCACAAGAATCAATCAAAAATTCCTCACCAAACTCTCATACAAAATTCAGAAAGATGAAGTATCAAACAAAAGTAAAATAAAAGCATTAAAATTGTAAAATATGCCAGAAAATATAAAATGCATGAAATTAATATTTTTTGGTTACATTAAATTCTAGATATCCTAAGGAAACCAGGAAAAAAAGTCTCACTCAAAATGAATTATTTTTCAATTTATTATGAATTTTAAACTAACCTAAATAAAACTATAAAAAAAATCAAAGAAAATAAAAGAAAATGGAAAAGGAGCGTGATGAATAGCAATCAGGTCAGGTATATTTCCTCAATTGGGCTCAGTAGGGGGTGTCATTAGTACGCGCGCATTAAGCCCATGTCAATCAGAAAATAATATGGAAAAAAATCAAAGAAAATAGAGAAGACTCTGTGGCAAATAGCAACTACTTTATGTGCATTTCGCTGGTGGGCCTCAAACATGGGTGTGGATAGCAAGGTTTGTCTTAAGCCCAAAACAAAACATAAGTGAAACGGTGCGTATGACTTATGTTCAGACTTCTTCACAAAATTGAAACCAATCGTGGCCGTTGGATGCTTATCTGAGTCAAAGTCCAAATTGATCTAAGGGCCATTATATTATCTTCTTCATTTGAAAGTTGGAGGGAACGTGAACCAGACGGTGGCCGGAACCTGGTGCCACCGCCGTCCCCAGCTACTAACTTCACAAAACAACATCAAAGCTTAAACCTAACTACCCCAATCAACTCGTTTTTCAACACTGAACCTAATGGTAACATCCATTCTTCTTGAATCTCAACACAAATCAAATCACGATTCCAAGTTCAGAATATGCTCAATTTTCAACCATCACCATTCTTAAAATTGACAAGCCTATCATCATCTACACATTACACTGAGTAATTATCACCATCTAAACATGCTTAATTCATCAAGAACTCAGAGAAACGATCCTCAACAGAAATTGCATCGCCCTATGTTTTGTCTCTAATCCCCAATTTTTCCTACCAGAATCCACCCTAGCCATGTCTACAATGCATCTACACATTCAAATCCTAGCAATTACACCTAAATTGAGCTACAAGATGAAATTTGCAAACCTGTGAAAATTGTGTGAACAGAGCAAGAAATCCTTCAAATCACACTTCAATCTTCTCCAGACACGATTAATGAAGTCTTGTAAAGCTTCTGTATGCAATGAATTGCTTTGAATCCTTCTTAATCACCAAATCCGATTTTGAGTTGCAAGGATGAACACTACTTTGCTCTCTCTCGATTCTTCACACTTCTTGGCCAAAAAAGAAACTGAATCAGTTACACTCTTTATATAGAACATGTTAGAAAGCTCTAGAATGATCTGGAATGATCCATGTGAGAAATTCAATTTCTCTTGCACTTGGAAATCTCATGAGAAGCTTGCACATGACAGTTGGGTTCAGCTTGCTTCAGCAGCTTGGTTTTGATCCAAAATCTCTCCACATGACATTTTGAATTGATTGGCAAGGGTTAGAGCCTTGGTTCTGATCTAAGGGAGTGTTTGGCAAGTGTTACTTGTAATGTAAGAAAGCACTTTTCAAAGCAACTCATAAAATAATGGCTCATATCAAAATTGTGACATTGCCAATGTGTTTGAAATCCAATTTCCATTCAAAATGACTACCCATATGCCATGTTTAGGCCTTGTAATTCAAAAAATCATTTTTCCCTCTTTTGAATCATTTGAAAAATCTCCCTTTTTAGGCCATTTTGGAGCACTTTGTGAAATAAGCCAATACAACTCACCATGACTTCATATCTGACCTAGAAACGCCATTTTAAGCACATCTCATGTTGAACAATTTTTCATTTGAAGAGTGGAAGATAGAGATTTTGACACATGTTGAAACAAGACCCATAATTCAACTATCCCAAAATACCCCTGGATTGCCAAGACCATAACTTGAGTTCCACAAATCTTCTTTAGGGCTTCTAGTACTCAAATTAAATCTAAGATCAAGCCCTACAACTCTTATGTTGGACAAGAATCCATTTGAAAACTCCTTGATGGGAAAAAGTTGCTTGGAAGTCAAGTGACTTTCACAGATAAATTTCAGTGTCCTCTGGTGACTTGTAACTTGCAAGAACCATAACTTGAGTTCTACAAATCTTCTTGAAGACTTCTAGTACTCAAATTAAAGGTATTGAGAAGCTCTACAAGTTTCATGTTGGCCAAGAATCCATTTGAAACTTGTATTTTGACTTATGTGGCTTGGAAGTCCAGTGCTATACAGGGGATTTTACCCTAGGAACCCTGTCTCAAACACCTCCAACCACTCTTGATTCTCTTGAACTTGGTCTTGGCTCATCCACACACATTCTTCAACATATCAATCCATTACTTTCATGACCTAGAGCTAGGTCTTGATGCCCTTTCTTTGCTCTCCTTGACCTAGGGTTACCCAGATGAAACCCTACTTGTACACACCTCAACTGTGGTTCTTGAACTTGATACAATGACTTGTCTAAGCTTCAATAGGGCCCTCTAGGCATCCCATGAGATCCATACACATCTCAAATTCACATTCCCTGCTTCTCATCCCACTGATGATTCCCAATATTCCTCAAGATAGGAGTAAAACCCACATGTAGGCACTTAAATTTCTCATGACCTCAACCCCTCTCTGATGACTTGGATGGTCTTTCAGGCTCAGATAACACCTCTAGACAGGTTTCTTTTGACAAGAATCACACTTGATCCCCTGTTGGATGAGTGATATGCTATGATATGCAAATGATTAGAACTATGTACATGATGTAACTATGCAAATGAGATGCAATGAAACACAAATCAGGCAAGAAAAGGTTGAGCAAACTTTGGGGTGCAACAGCTGCCCCTATTCAAACGGTTTGGACCCGACTGGGTGAAGAGCGAACGACCTTCAAACAATCGAGGTACGAGACGTTTGAATACCAAGAAACCCGGAAATTTTCCAACCGCAGAAATAAACTGCATAACTGCTTGGGGAACGATATCCCTTATCTGAATCCGGTTGTTACGGCAACAACTGATCCAACGTCTGATAATAATTCTGATTTCAACTTCAACTACCTATGTAACGCCACAGGTACTGAACAATTTTTGCAAAAACACCTCCGTCCACAACTGGACTAACCTTGTCAACATAAGGAGAAAAACAAATTCGTCAACACGAATAGAGATTCTGTCATCACAGGAGTAACCTTGTCCACATCTGGACCCAAATTCTGTCAAATCACGAATAAACACCAATCTGTCCACGTCAGGACTCACATTTCGTCAACCCGAAAAAATCTCAACAACACAAAAATAAAACTTTGTCCACGTTAGGACGCTACATTCCGTCAACATGGAAAAAGTCCCGGCGACTTCGCTGGGGAAACATTTCTGTCTAATCACAGGAAACTCCATACGTCTATCCATACGGGCAAATCATCTGTCTAAACACAGGAAACTTCATCTGCCTATTCATACGGGAAAATCATCTGTCTAATCACAGGAAACTGCTCATCTCTGCAGTAGCTAACTCCGTTGGTCCCAACCTGCAAACGACTTTGAGGAGGACTCTACTGGGGATAATAATATTTCGTCAATACAAGGAAATCATGGCGACTTCATCGGGGATCGAATTCTTCCACCCAATAGTAATTCAATTCGGTCAATCATACTGGACAATAACTCCGCCTTATCTTTGCGGTAGCCAAACCCATCAGAGATGCTCTGCAATTAACTACCTGGTACCTATTTCGACAACCGGCGACAACTCCTGAAATTTTGATTCATGAAACCCTTTGACGCTGACGGAACAACAAACTGGAAAATCACTCTGCTGGCCGGATAAGAGAAACTTCAACAAGCAACTATGTGGGGAAAAATCTGGCAACAACTCCAAAGTCTACTTATGAAGCTATCCCATGTGGACAAACGTTCGGACAACAACTCCAAAATCTAATCATGAAGATGCGGTACCGCTGAAGAACTCCAAAGTCTAATTAAGAAGTCTTGATGTTGACGACAACTCCAAGGTCTAATTACGAAACTGCTCAGTGCTGACGTAACAGCTGCTAGAGAAACTCTGTTGGGGAACTAACGACGACTCCAAAGTCTAATTATGAAGCCGTGTGATGCTGACGTAACAGCTACTCGAAGAAAACTACGCCGATCTCCAAAGTCAAATCATGAAGTCTGCAATGCTGACATAACAACTATGCGAGGAAAATCCGCTAGGGAATTCCTAACAACAACTCCAAAGTCTAGTTATGAAGTTGTTTAACACTGACAATAACTCCAAGGTCGAATTATGAAGCCGTATAAACTGATAATAACTCCAAGGTCTAATTATGAAGCCATCCACTGCTGCTAACAACTTCAAAGTTTAATTACGAAGCAGTGACACCAAGTAACGATTTCAGTCATCTAATCGCTGAAATCTCCCTTTAAAAATGCCAACAACAACTTCAAAGTCAAATCATGAAGCCTTACAGCGCTAATGTAACGAACTTCAAAGTCTAATTATGAAGCCGTGCAATGCTGACGTAACAGCAATTCCAGGAAAACTCTATTGAACTTCAAAGTCAAATCATGAAGCCCTCTAGACCCCTTCCGAGGAAATTCTAACAACAACTTCAAAGTCTAATTATGAAGCCATTGTAATAGTGATAACGTCTCCAACGTCTAATTATGGAGCATCCCACGCTGACGAACTTCAAAGTCAAATTACGAAGCCGTAACAACAAGTAATGACTTCAACCGTCTAATCGCTGAAATCTCTCTTCTTACAACCACTTCAAATTCTATTCATGAAGTCGTTGACTGCTGAAAGCAACCTCAAAATTATGAAGCCTGACAACAACTTCAAAGTCAAATTATGAAGCCATGTCATGATGGTAACAACTTCAAAGTCTAATTATGAAGCCGTAAAATGCTGACATAACAAACTTCAAAGTCTAATTATGAAGCGATAACAGCAAACTGGGGAGAACTCTGCCGGGGAAATTCTGACGTCAACTGCCAGACATTCACCTTGACGACGAGTAATGACTTCAGATGTCTAATCTCTGAAATCTTTTCTGAAAATGCTGACGTGACAGCAACCCGAGGGAATACTCCACTGGGGAATTTTTGACAACAACTCCAAAGTCCAATTATGAAGCCCTGTAAAGAACACTCCGTTGAGGAAGAAGAGAAGTTAATCAAGCACCTCTGATAAGGGAACACATGGCAGCACGAACGTTATCATCACATATCTCATGCCACAAATCTGAATATCTGAAAACGATCCTGCACAAGAATTCCAATTACCTGCAGGGAAGAACACCTGAAAACAAAGAGGTAACCAACCTGACTTATGTTTCAGAATGCACATGTTTGAAAATGGCGTAATGCTCCGTATAAGATGGAAATGCTACGCATTTGGGTAAATGCGAATATGACGATATATGCAAATACAAATGCAGGCTCAAGCTACCGGGGCCACTCTGGTAGTGTTGTCTCAACAACATAAGTGCTGAGGATAAAGCCAACTCCGCTGGGGAGAACAAGTATCATAAAGTATTCTGGCGAAATAAACGCCAGAAACACAACCAACTCTACTGAGGAGTTATTAAACATCAATTTCCACTGGGAGGAAAGAACAAACACCCTGCTGGTGCACAAAATGAGCTGGGGAAGAAGCGACGCTCCTAGGGAAAGCACACTGTCTGGGCACAGTTTACAAACTCAGAGCCTCGGACTCTGCTGAGGATCAACATCCTGTCAATGGCATGACGACCTGTTGAGAGCAAGAAAAACCCATCCTTCGCAGATAATCCTTTTGAGCCAACAACTTGGTTAAACTCTTGCGGGAACATCCCATGCTGGGGATTGATCCTGCACATATCCGACTCACTAGGGGAGCGCAACCTCTGCAGGGAACATTGATTTTGACTTGCTGGGGATATCTTGTGGACAACTTCCTTGAGGATACTCTTCTGGGGAGAATAATCCCTCATTCGGTAAGGGATAACATCATTCCAACTCTCCGGGAAATAAGCTGCGACTAGCTGGAGAATGACATCAATTGGAGTCAGGTCCTTCATCAAGAGATTTTGGTTTGGGAATACAATCCCTGGTTGTTTGCTCCAAAAGTAAGAACCCTGCAAAACACAAACGAGACAAAACAGGCCTATACGACAGAATCTACCCGGGTTAGCATCCGTGACATTACTTCAGTCAATTCGAAGTTTTATCAATTATTGGCAAGGGCCAGCAAGATTATGCAAGTGCAAGTTTATCAAAACATCGGCGTCTTTCACAAACAAAACATCAAAGAACAAACATCAAGTACTGAATAACATGTTTTATTGATAACGGGCCTCTGAATAGGCAAAGTTTTGTACACCGGATACAACTCCTGAAAAGAGGAAGTTACGCACACACACGCATACATATATGCACAAGAAGCATAAATACAAAACAATATTTGTATACATGTCAGCAATGTGGTACAGACAAACACCATGAGCTGATCCTCCTATGACTCGCCTAACTCTGCGCTTTCCCGGTACTCGATCTTCGGAAGAGATTGTTTTTAGATAGACGGCCCCCAGGTACTCCCAAACCACTAAGCAATGCCGTATCAAATTCGGACCGCAGTCATTTGCCTTTTTTCAATCCCTAACTTTTGCGTGAACCGCCCTTTGCGGGTTTTCAATTCACCGGGATACCCTTTTTTGCCGAAGTCGCCCTTTTCAGGTTTTCGACTTCGCGGGTGTACATTTTTTCAATTTTATCCCTAACTTTTGCCCGAACCTTTTATTCATTTTTTATGGTTCACCGGGATGCCTCATTTTTGCCTGGACTCTCTTTTTACTGTCCAGCGGGTCACTTTCAAGCAAAGTATTTTTTAACTGCGTCCGAATTCACAGGAGACGTAAAGTCTTCCCCATCCATGGTGGACAGTAACAAGGCTCCTCCAAAGAATACTTTTCTGACAATGTAGGGACCTTCGTAATTAGGAGTCCACTTGCCCCTATGATCTGTTTGTGGTGGGAGAATCTTTTTCAAAACAAGATCGCCTGTCTGAAAGCTTCGAGGGTGCACCTTCTTGTCGTAAGCTTTCTTCATCCGGCTCTGATATAACCGACCATATGCTAAAGAAGCCAGTCTCTTCTCATCCATTAAACTGAGCTGATTCAGTCTATCTTTAACCCATTCTGCCTCGTCAAGTTGGACATCACGTAAAACCCTCAGGGAAGGAATCTCGACCTCCAACGGTAACACTGCCTCCATCCCGTATACCAATGAGAAAGGGGTTGCCCCGGTTGATGTGCGTACCGTCATACGATAACCGTGCAAAGCGAAAGGTAGCATCTCGTGCCAATCCTTATATGTCACAACCATCTTCTGGACAATCTTCTTTATGTTCTTATTGGCCGCTTCGACAGCGCCATTCATCTTGGGCCGGTAAGGAGAAGAGTTGTGATGTTCAATCTTAAAATTCTGACACAGCTTTTTCATTATTTTGTTATTCAAATTCGAACCGTTGTCGGTGATAATCCGCTCAGGGATTCCATATCTGCAGATAATATCTCGCTTAATAAATCTGGCGACCACTTGTTTGGTGACATTGGCATATGATGCTGCCTCCACCCACTTGGTGAAGTAATCAATTGCCACCAAAATGAACCGGTGTCCGTTGGATTCCGTAGGCTCAATCTTTCCAATCATATCAATTCCCCACATCGAGAACGGCCACGGTGATGACATCACATTCAGAGGACTTGGAGGCACATGGATATTATCCGCATAAATCTGGCATTTATGACACCTCTTTGCAAACTTAAAACAGTCTGTTTCCATAGTTAGCCAATAATAACCTACTCGCAGCAGTTTTCTCGTCATAGCATGCCCACCAGCATGTGTACCAAATGTACCCTCATGTATCTCTTCCATGAGAAACTTCGCCTCTTTCTCATCTACACAACGTAGCAACACCAAGTCGTGGTTTATTTTGTATAGGACACCGTCCGGGTTCAAATAGAAGTTGCCAGCCAATCTCCTGAGAGTCTTCTGATCTCGACTGGATGCCCCAGCCGGAAACTCCTTGGTCTTCAGGAAATTCTGGATATCAAAATACCACGGCTTGCCATTGGGAGCCTCGTCAATGGAAAATATGAATGCAGGCCTATCAAGCCGAGAGATAACAATCCGGGGAGCCTCGTTCCAGAAGTTAACTTTATACATTGAAGACAATGTTGCCAGGGCGTCAGCCATTTGGTTTTCTGCCCGCGGCACATGATGCAATTCCACCTTGTCAAAGAAAGGCAACAATCTCCTTGCATAATTCATATATGGTATCAAATTGGGCTGACATGTCTCCCATTCTCCTTTAATCTGGTTCACCACTAGAGCTGAGTCTCCATATACATCCAGATGTTTGATTCGCAAATCAATAGCTTCTTCCAGACCCATGATGCAAGCCTCATATTCAGCCTCATTATTGGTAACGGGAAAGGTCAATCGGGCAGTAAATGGGATGTGTGACCCCTGAGGAGTGGTGATAATTGCACCTATTCCGCTACCATAGGAATTTACAACTCCTTCAAATATCAACTGCCATTTGGAACCCAACTCTGGTCCTTCGTCCGGCAACGGTTCTTCACAATCTTTCATTTTCAGGTACATGATATCCTCGTTAGGAAAATCAAACCTCATCGATTGGTAGTCCTCAATAGGCTGCTCTGCAAGGTACTCGGACAGAACGCTACCTTTAATAGCCTTCTGCGAGACATATTGGATATCGTATTCGGTTAACACCATCTGCCATCGGGCAATTCTTCCGGAGAGTGCTTGCTTCTCAAACACGTATTTGATTGGATCCATCTTTGAAATTAGCATGGTTGTATGATTCAGCATGTATTGCCTCAAACGTTTGGTGGCCCAGGCTAGCGCACAACATGTTTTCTCGAGCATTGAGCATCTGGACTCACAGTCGGTAAACTTCTTACTCAAATAGTAGATCTCATGCTCTTTACGTCCGGTCTCGTCGTGTTGACCGAGAACACAACCCATACTTTCCTCAAGAACCGTCAAATACATAATCAAAGGTCTTCCGGCCACTGGGGGTATCAAAACAGGAGGTTCCTGCAAGTATTCTTTTATCTTGTCGAACGCCTTTTGACAATTTTCATTCCAGGTCAACACCTGATCCTTTTTCAACAACTTGAATAACGGCTCGCATGTCGCAGTTAGGTGAGATATGAACCGGGCGATGTAGTTCAACCTCCCTAAAAACCCACGCACTTCTTTTTTTGTTTTAGGCGTTGGCATTTCTTGTATTGCTTTTATTTTCGCAGGGTTAACCTCTATTCCCTTTTTGCTCACAATAAACCCTAGCAGTTTACCCGATCTCACCCTGAAGGTGCACTTGTTAGGGTTCAGTCTCAACTTGAACTTCCTAAGCCTTTTAAATAGTTTCAGCAGATTAACCAAATGCTCCTCCTCTGTCTGGGATTTGGCAATCATATCATCAACATAAACCTCGATCTCTTTGTGCATCATGTCATGAAAGAGAGTCGTCATAGCACGTTGATATGTTGCCCCAGCGTTCTTCAGTCCGAAGGGCATCACTTTGTAGAAAAATGTTCCCCAGGGAGTAATGAAGGTAGTCTTCTCCATGTCTTCTGGTGTCATCTTTATCTGATTATAGCCTGAGAAGCCGTCCAAGAAGGAGAATACGGAGAACTGAGCAGTGTTATCGACCAGTACATCAATGTGAGGAAGTGGAAAGTCGTCTTTCGGGCTCGCCCTATTCAAATCACGGTAGTCTACACACATTCGCACTTTACTGTCTTTCTTCGGCACTGGTACTATATTAGCGACCCACGACAGATAAGTTGTAACAGCTAGGAAACCAGCATCCCACTGTTTTTGAACTTCCTCCTTGATTTTCACAGCCATGTCTGGCCTGGTTCTTCTGAGTTTCTGTTTAACAGGCGGACATTCCTCTCGCAACAGCAGACGGTGCACAACCATGTCCGTATCCAACCCAGGCATATCCTCATACGACCAAGCAAATATATCACCATAATCTCGCAGTATCTCAATCAGCTTTTGCTTGACGTCGCTCTGCAGCGCAGCCCCTATACGGATGTTCCTCACAACTTCTTCCGACCCCGAATTGATAATCTCAATTTCCTCCTGATGAGGCAGAATGATTCTCTCTTCCTGTTTCAACAAACGAGTCAGCTCCTATGGCAGGTCGCTATCCTCAACAATCTCTTCCTCTGCTTGGAATACCGGGTGCTTGAAGTCGAGACGAGTCATAGGCGGTTCGTATGAGATGTCATCTGAAATATTAGTCCTGCAAAGGAAATGGTTAAACGCTTCAACACACCAACAAAGCAAATAACCACACTGCCATTTATTGTTAAAGTAAAAAAACAAGAAAAATAGGGATCACAATATTTGAATATGAAAAACGCCTTTATTTCATGATTAAAACAGTGCAATACACATAATCAAGTAGCCCTAATGTAAAAATCACTATGCCCCGGGTAGGACATAGGATTGTTCAACAATTGATAAAACAAATCATTACTGTTTAAAAGTCATTGGGACAGTTTCCCGGATGGACCAGCTGCAGAGACTTTGTCTTGGCACGCTTGGCTTGATCCACGCGTCCATATCGCAGTCGCTATCCCCGTCTTCGGCGTCGGAAATAGCGTTGATAGTCTCGAAGCACACCCCGCTTGGCGTAATCGTGACCGGTCCCTTGAACCGGGGCGCTCCTGAAGATGACGATGACGACGTCGGACGATACCCTAGCCCAAACTTGTCATTCTTCACGGGAATCTCCAATACCTGCCCCCAGCCTTTAGTCTCACTAGTCTGCACTAAAGCCTGAGCCTCTTTGTAGGACAACACTGCCACATCTGATATTTTGCTGGAACCTTGAGCTTTGTCTTTAATTCACAACCCCTCGAAGGCTTGACAAGGTGTCTCGTGTATTTCTCCGTCGACCTCCACATATCTGAATGATGACAGGTGACTGACCAAAATATCCTACTCCCCGCAAACGGTAACGACACTATCACCCACCATGTACTTCAACTTCTGATGCAATGTGGACGTTACGGCCCCTGCAGCGTGGATCCATGGTCGTCCAAGAAGACAGCTATAAGCTGGATGGATATCCATGATGTAGAATTCGGTATCAAAAATCTCTGGCCCCACCTGAAGCGGTAATGTTATTGACCCAAACACTGACCTTTTCGTCCCGTCAAACGCCCTCACAACCAAATCGCTGGGCGTGCAAATAACTCCCCGTATGTCCAATTTCATCATGGCTTTCTTTGGCAATACGTTCAACGACGATCCAGTATCTACCAATACATGCGACATTACGGTGCCCCGGCATTCCACCGATATATGCAAGGCCATGTTGTGCTCTCGACCCTTGGGCGTTAAGTCAAAATATGTGAAACCCAAGCTATGTCCAGCATTGGCATGTGCCATTACCCCCTCTAACTGATTCACAGAAACTTCTTGGGGCACGAATGACGTATCCAGTATTTTCAGCAAGGCGTTCCTGTGGGTCTCGGAACATAACAACAATGACAAGATAGAAATCTTCGATGGCGTCTGCTGTAGGTGTTCAACAATTTTGTAGTCACTCTTGCGGATCAGTCTCATGAACTCCTCTACGTCCTTGAGCGACGTATCCTTTTCTTTCGACTGAGAGGGCCCGCTTTCACTTACTTTAGCTTTACCCTTGGCCAACCTCTCTGCTTCTACTTCAGGTGAGGTAAAGATCCTTCCGCTACGGGTCATGCCCCCGTACCAACAACATTATCAACAGTCCCAGTTGGCTAGCTATTCACCACAATCTTTTCACCATTGCAATACGCTTCTAAACCGTACGTCCACGGGACAAATTTCGTACTCTCAAAAGGAATAGGCCCTACTTTGGTAATCGTAATAGTTGGCCGCTTGGCGGGCGCCACTATCGTTATAGTCTTCCTCGGGATCGTCACCGTCGCAATATCATTCTGCTCTTCACATAATGCCTCCACAGGCTTCTCAACCGCAACTCGATCAAATTGCAAGGTCCCTTCGTCGATCATGGCCTGAATGCCCCGCTTCAAATCATTACAACCCTCTGGCTGGGTCCAGCATTCTAAACAGTATTCATCACAACCCGGAAATACTCCCCCTATGAGCAATCTGCTTTTCACTTCACTCAATGGTGTCTTCAGCTCATTAACATCCATCACCAGGTTCAAATTTTCTTCTGTTAAGATGGCATTTGCCCCATGATTAGGCATAGGCTGTTGTACAATATTGGGCCCCACTTGGCCGAAGTTGATGGCTTTACTGTCCAACAAGTCTTGAACTTTATGCTTGAAAGCATGACAAGATTCTACATCATGTCCGGGCGCCCCGGAATGGAATTCGCAGTGCTTACTGGCGTCGTACCCTCTAGGAAGTACCGGTCCTGTAGGTGGTTCCAATGTTCTTTTCTCGACCAAATTCAACCCCAACAATGTATGAAGAAGCTCTGCATATGTCGACGAAGGCTTATCGAATACCCTCCTCAGCTTTACATTTTGAAACCTTCCCTGACCCTGATTCTGCCTTTGCTGCTGCTGCGATTGTTGTTGCTGTTGTCGTTGTTGAGGAATTGGAATAGTAACAATGGCTATCTATTGAGGTTGAATGTACTGGTTTCTACCTCTGCCCCGGCCTCTACCACCAAATACAACACTTGTATCACCCTGTCGTCTTCCGCCGAACGCTTTTCTCGCACCCCCGATTGAAGTAGGTTCGCCTGCCTGAATCTTTCCGATTTTAATTCTGTTTTCGATCCTTTCTCCCATAAGAATCATATCGGAGAAACTGCCCATCGAAACATTGAGTAACTTGTCATAGTAAATTCCAGTAAACGTCCCCACAAACATGTCATTCATGTCCCTTTCAACCAAAGGAGGGTGCACTCGAGCTGCCATATCGCGCCACCGCTGCGCGATCTCTTTGAAACTTTCACCATTTTTCTGCGACAGGCTCTGCAACTGAACCCTGTTTGGCGCCAAATCGCTGTTATATTTGTAATGCATCACAAAAGCATCAACCAACTGCTTCCAACTTCTAATCTGAGTGGGCTCCAGTCCTATGTACCACTTCAATGATGGTCCCGATAAGCTATCTTGAAAGAAAGGCATGAGTATCCTTTCATCATTGGAATAAGACATCCTTCTATAATAAGAACGTACATGGACCTTTATGCAGGTATCCCCTTTGTATTTGTCGAATGTTGGAGCCTTGAATTTCAACGGCACCCTCAGCCCTGGTACCAACCCCATAGTAGTCATATCTAACCCAGCAGAGTTCTGATCAACCACACCTTTCATCTGCTCTTCTAGCATTCTGATCCTCTGAACAGGGTCAATAGGGCCTTCAGGTCCCATACCTCTTCCCGAAAAAGTGTCCTCCTGTTGATCCACATTCTAGCCATTGCCATACCCATCATAACCCATGTTACGGCAAAAACCTTGTTGATTGAACACAGGACCCTATCCTCGGTTGCCGAACCCCAGATTGACCCCAGCGGGTCCAAAACCATTGTTGAAAGGAAATGCTCCAGTGCCGTTCACATTCACATTACCGAATCCACCATTACCGTAGCCATACCCCTGATTGTTGCCGTAGCCGTCATTGTCGAAACCTTGATTGTTGACCCCGAAGTTCCCGTCCTGATTGACATTGCCATACCCATTGTTTCCGAATCCAACATTGTCAATGAATCCTTGATCAGCATCCACAACGTTGCCTTTGTTGTTAACAACATGCCCATCACCACCGTTCCCAGTATTGCCATTACCAGCGCCAGCACCTGCACCGGTACCAGTGTTCCCGTTGACAGTCACAACAGGTGGAGTAACAACTGTCGGTATCTCATTCTCCCGGCAAGGAGTTTCAACAGAAATATGGTCAGTATTGCCATTTCCGTTTGCCCGCGTCAGCAGCGGCTGCACCAAGGTTTGAAGATTCTCCTGGCCCTTGGCCATGCTCTCCATAGCTTGCATGAATAGAGTCAACTTCTCGCGGATTTCCTGCATCTCGACCTGAACTTGATCCATTACCTTCTTGCAGTTGTTTCTGGTTGAATAGCGGTGGACTCTTTGTTCGTCAATCCTGAAAAACTTGTGAGATGCAGGAAATAAGATACAAATTCAACAAGTAACTGGCGATGCAAAATGAACATGCAGATGCAATATGTGTCTGTGCGTTAGGGAGATCAACCCCTGATTCTAGTGCCAAAGTGCCAGTGCCGTGACAGTGATAGTGATAAGGAGTTTAGATCCATTCACGGGGAAAACATCTCATATATTGCTGAAAAGCCCATCAAGTCAGAAATACAATATCATTGAATGTACAAAAAAGAAGGCATGACCTCAACCAACAATCCTGGTGATGGCCAGCACAATGCAAATAAAGCATAAACGACAGTACATAAGGTAATCAAGTGCGACCATATGCCTGATACTCCTCTAACAATCTCTTAGTCTTGGGATGATTCGGCTGAGAAAGCAACCCTTCGACGAGCGAGTCTCTTTGCCTGATAACACGCTGGAGATCACCAATGGATTCCTCCCAAACACCTTCTCCAAAGCAATCTTCTAGCTTCCGCTTCTGGGACGCAGACTCTTTCTTGCGCTTGATAACTTTGTTCAAGGCATTCTGGACATCATATCTCCGCATAACCTCTTCTTCAAACTTCTTCTGGCTAGCTTTCAACTGACCTTCCAGCTCAGAGATCTGCAGCTTCAGTTTTTCTTCTCTTTCCTTATTGCCGGTCAGCGTGGCATTCCAGGTTTTGTTGAATGCAGAGATTTCCCGGTAGGCTACCTCAAGTGCTTTCTTCTTAGACTCCAGCATATCATGGGAGCTCTTGAAATCTATCCCCAAACGTTCACGCTTCTTCCGTTGTTCAGTCAGTTCTGTGCCTAGGTAGTTCACCAGCTCTATTTGTTGCTTGAAGGAATATACTGTTGCACCCCAAAATTTGCTCAACCTTTTCTTGCCTGATTTGTGTTTCATTGCATCTCATTTGCATAGTTACATCATGTACATAGTTCTAATCATTTGCATATCATAGCATATCACTCATCCAACAGGGGATCAAGTGTGATTGTTGTCAAAAGAAACCTGTCTAGAGGTGTTATCTGAGCCTGAAATACCATCCAAGTCATCAGAAAGGGGTTGAGGTCATGAGAAATTTGAGTGCCTACATGTGAGTTTTGCTCCTATCTTGAGGAATATTGGGAATCATCAGTGGGATGAGAAGCAGGGAATGTGAATTTGAGATGTGTATGGATCTCATGGGATGCCTAGAGGGCCCTCTTGAAGCTTAGACAAGTCATTGTATCAAGTTCAAGAACCACAGTTGAGGTGTGTACAAGTAGGGTTTCATCTGGGTAACCCTAGGTCAAGGAGAGCAAAGAAAGGGAATCAAGACCTAGCTCTAGGTCATGAAAGTCATGGATTGATATGTTGAAGCATGTGTGTGGATGAGCCAAGACCAAGTTCAAGAGAATCAAGAGTGGTTGGAGGAACTGATGATTCCCAAGCATGTCATGAGAGCTCTTGAAATCTATCCCCAAGCGTTCACGCTTCTTCCTTTGCTCAGTCAGTTCTGTGCCCAGGTAGTTCACCAGCTCTATTTGTTGCTTGAAGGAATATACGACTCTTGATTCTCTTGAACTTGGTCTTGGCTCATCCACACACATGCTTCAACATATCAATCCATGACTTTCATGACCTAGAGCTAGGTCTTGATGCCCTTTCTTTGCTCTCCTTGACCTAGGGTTACCCAGATGAAACCCTACTTGTACACACCTCAATTGTGGTTCTTGAACTTGATACAATGACTTGTCTAAGCTTCAAGAGGGCCCTCTAGGCATCCCATGAGATCCATACACATCTCAAATTCACATTCCCTGCTTCTCATCCCACTGATGATTCCCAATATTCCTCAAGATTGGAGCAAAACCCACATGTAGGCACTCAAATTTCTCATGACCTCAACCCCTTTCTGATGACTTGGATGGTATTTCAAGCTCAGATAACACCTCTATACAGGTTTCTTTTGACAAGAATCACACTTGATCCCCTGTTGGATGAGTGATATGCTATGATATGCAAATGATTAGAACTATGTACATGATGTAACTATGCAAATGAGATGCAATGAAACACAAATCAGGCAAGAAAAGGTTGAGCAAATTTTGGGGTGCAACAGTATATTCCTTCAAGCAACAAATAGAGCTGGTGAACTACCTAGGCACAAAACTCACTGAACAAAGGAAGAAGCGTGAACGTTTGGGGATAGATTTCAAGAGCTCCCATGATATGCTGGAGTCTAAGAAGAAATCACTTGAGGTAGCCTACCGGGAAATCTCTGCATTCAACAAAACCTGGAATGCCACGCTGACCGGCAATAAGGAAAGAGAAGAAAAACTGAAGCTGCAGATCTCTGAGTTGGAAGGTCAGTTGAAAGCTATCCAAAAGAAGTTTGAAGAAGAGGTTATGCGGAGATATGATGTCCAGAATGCCTTGAACAAAGTTATCAAGCGCAAGAAAGAGTTTGCGTCTCAGAAGCGGAAGCTAGAAGATTGCTTTGGAGAAGGTGTTTGGGAGGAATCCATTGGTGATCTCCAGCGTGTTATCAGGCAAAGAGACTCGCTCGTCGAAGGGTTGCTTTCTCAGCCGAATCATCCCAAGACTAAGAGATTGTTAGAGGAGTATCAGGCATATGGTCTCACTTGATCACCTTATGTACTGTCGTATATGCTTTATTTGCATTGTGATGGCCATCACCAGGATTGTTGGTTGAGGTCATGCCTTCTTTTTTTGTACATTCAGTGATATTGTATTTCTGACTTGATGGGCTTTTCAGCAATATATGAGATGTTTTCCCCGTGAATGGATCTAAACTCCTTATCACTATCACTGTCACGGCACTGGCACTTTAGCACTAGAATCAGGGGTTGATCTCCCTAACGCACAGACACATATTGCATCTGCATGTTCATTTTGCATCGCCAGTTACTTGTTGAATTTGTATCTTATTTCCTGCATCTCACAGGTTTTTCAGGATTGACGAACAAAGAGTCCACCGCTATTCAACCAGAAACAACTGCTAGAAGGTAATGGATCAAGTTCAGGTTGAGATGCAGGAAATCCGCGAGAAGTTGACTCTATTCATGCAAGCTATGGAGAGCATGGCCAAGGGCCAGGAAAATCTTCAGACTTTGGTGCAGCCGCTGCTGACGCGGGCAAACGGAAATGGCAATACTGACCACATTTCTGTTGAAACTCCTCGCCGGGAGAATGAGATACCGACAGTTGTTACTCCCCCTGTTGTGTCTGTCAACGGAAACACTGGTACTGGTGCAGGTGCTGGCGCTGGTAATGGCAATACTGGGAACGGTGGTGATGGGCATGTTGTTAACAACAAAGGAAACGCTTTGGATGCTGATCAAGGTTTCGTTGACAATGTTGGCTTCGGAAACAATGGGTATGGCAATGTCAATCAGGACGGGAATTTCGGGGTCAACAATCAAGGATTCGGTAATGACGGTTACGGCAACAATCAGGGGTATGGCTACGGTAATGGTGGATTCGGTAATGTGAATGTGAACGGCACTGGAGCATTTCCTTTCAACAATGGTTTTGGACCTGCTGGGGTCAATCTGGGGTTCGGCAACCGAGGACAGGGTCCTGCGTTCAATCAACAAGGTTTTGGTCGTAACATGGGTTACGATGGGTATGGCAATGACTGGAATGTGGATCAACAGGAGGACGCTTTTTTAGGAAGAGGTATGGGACCTGAAGGCCCTATTGACCCTGTTCAGAGGATCAGAATGCTAGAAGAGCAGATGAAAGGTATGGTTGATCAGAACTCCGCTGGATTGGATATGACTACTATGGGGTTGGTACCAGGGCTGAGGGTGCCGTTGAAATTCAAGGCTCCAACATTTGACAAGTACAAAGGGGATACCTGCCCAAAGGTCCATGTACATTCTTATTATAGAAGGATGTCTACGTATTCCAATGATGAAAGGATGCTCATGCATTTCTTTCAAGATAGCTTATCGGGACCATCATTGGAGTGGTACATGGTACTGGAGCCCACCCAGATCAGATTAGGAGCTGGAAGCAGTTGGCTGATGCTTTTGTTATGCATTACAAATGCAACAGTGATTTGGCGCCAAACAGAGTTCAGCTGCAGAGTCTGTCGCAGAAAAGCGGTGAAAGTTTCAAAGAGTACGCGGAGCGGTGGCGCGATATGGCAGCTCGGGTGCATCCTCCTTTGGTTGAAAGGGAGATGAATGACATGTTTGTAGGGACGTTTACTGGAATATACTATGACAAGTTACTCAATGTTTCGATGGGCAGTTTCTCCGATATGATCCTTATGGGAGAAAGGATCGAAAACGGAATTAAAATCGGAAAGATTCAGGCAGGCGAATCTACTTCAGTCGGGGGTGCGAGAAAAGCATTCGGCGGAAGACGACATGGTGATACAAGTGCTGTATTTGGTGGTAGAGGTCGGAGCAGAGGTAGAAATCAGTATATTCAACCTCAACAGATAGCCAGTGTTACTATTCCAATTCCTCAACAACAACAACAACAACAACAACAATAATCGCAGCAGCAGCAAAGGCAGAATCAGGGTCAGGGAAGGTTTCAGAATGTAAAGCCGAGGAGGGTATTCGATAAGCCTCCGTCGACATATACAGAGCTTCTTCAGACATTGTTGGGGTTGAATTTGGTCGAGAAAAGAACACTAGAACCACCTACAGGACCGGTACTTCCTAGAGGGTACGACCCCAGTAAGCACTGCGAATTCCATTCCAGGGCGCCCGGACATGATGTAGAATCTTGTCATGCTTTCAAGCATAAAGTTCAAGACTTGTTGGACAGTAAAGCCATCAACTTTGGCCAAGTGGGGCCCAATATTGTACAACAGCCTATGCCCAATCATGGGGCAAATGCCATCTTAACATAAGAAAATTTGAACCTGGTGTTGGATGCTAATGAGTTGAAGACACCATTGAGTGAAGTGAAAAGCAGGTTGCTCAGAGGGGGAATATTTCCCGGTTGTGATGAATACTGTTTAGAGTGTTGTACCAAGCCTGAGGGTTGTACTGATTTGAAGCGGGGCATTCAGGCCATGATCAACGAAGGGACCTTGCAATTCGATCGAACTGCGGTTGAGAAGCCTGCAGAGGCATTATGTGAAGAGCAGAATGATATTGCGACGGTGACGATCCCGAGGAAGACTATAACGATAGTGGCGCCCGCCAAGCGGCCAACTATTACGATTACCAAAGTAGGGCCTGTTCCCTTTGAGAGTACGAAAGATGTCCCGTGGACATACGGTTTAGAAGCGTATTGCAATGGTGAAAAGATTGTGGTGAATAGCCAGCCAATTGGGAATGTTGATAATGTTGTTGGTACGGGGGGCATGACCCGTAGCGGAAGGATCTTTACCTCACCTGAAGTAGAAGCAGAGAGGTTGGCCAAAGGTAAAGCTAAAGTAAGTGAAAGCGGGCCCTCTCAGTCGAAAGAAAAGGATACGTCGCTCAAAGACGTGGAGGAGTTCATGAGACTGATTCGTAAGAGCGACTACAAAATTGTTGAACACCTACAGCAGACGCCGTCGAAGATTTCTATCTTGTCGTTGTTGTTATGTTTCGAGGCTCACTGGAATGCCTTGCTAAAGATTCTGGATACGTCGTTCATACCCCAAGAAGTTTCTGTAAATTAGTTAGAGGGGGTAATGGCACATGTCAATGCTGGACATAGCCTGGGTTTCACAGATTTTGACCTGACGCCCAAAGGGCGGGAGCACAACATGGCCTTGCATATATCGGTGTAGTGCCGGGGCACCGTAATGTCGCATGTATTGGTGGATACTGGGTCGTCGTTGAACGTATTGCCAAAGAAATCCATAATGAAATTGGACATACGAGGAGTTATTTGCACGCCCAGCGATTTGGTGGTAAGGGCGTTTGACGGAACGAAAAGATCAGTGTTTGGGTCAATAACATTACCGCTTCAGGTGGGGCCATAGATTTTTGATACCGAATTCTACATCATGGATATCCATCCAGCTTATAGCTGCCTTCTTGGACGACCATGGATCCACGCTGCAGGGGCCGTAACGTCCACATTGCATCAGAAGTTGAAGTACATGGTGGGTGATAGTGTTGTTACCGTTTGCGGGGAGTAGGATATTTTGGTCAGTCACCTGTCATCATTCAGATATGTGGAGGTCGACGGAGAAATACACGAGACACCTTGTCAAGCCTTCGAGGGGTTGCGAATTAAAGACAAAGCTCAGGGTTCCAGCAAAATATCAGATGTGGCAGTGTCGTCCTACAAAGAGGCTCAGGCTTTAATGCAGACTGGTGAGACTAAAGGCTGGGGGCAGGTATTGGAGATTCCCGTGAAGAATGACAAGTTTGGGCTAGGGTATCGACCGACGTCGTCAGCGTCATCTTCAGGAGCGCCCCGGTTCAAGGGACCGGTCACGATTACGCCAAGAGGGGTGTGCTTCGAGACTATCAACGCTATTTCCGACGCCGAAGACGGGGATAGCGACTGCGATATGGACGCGTGGATCAAGCCAAGCGTGCCAGGACAAAGTCTCTGCAGCTGGTCCATCCGGGAAACTGTCCCAGTGACTTTTAAACAGTAATGATTTGTTTTATCAATTGTTGAACAATCCTATGTCCTACCCGGGGCATAGTGATTTTACATTAGGGCTACTTGATTATGTGTATTGCACTGTTTTAATCATGAAATAAAGGCGTTTTTCATATTCAAATATTGTGATCCCTGTTTTTCTTGTTTTTTTACTTTAACAATAAATGACAACGTGGTTATTTGCTTTGTTGGCGTGTTGAAGCGTTTAACCATTTCCTTTGCATGACTAATATTTCAGATGACATCTCATACGAACCGCCTATAACTCGTATCGACTTCGAGCACCCGGTATTCCAAGCAGAGGAAGAGATTGTTGAGGATAGCGACCTGCCAGAGGAGCTGACTCGTTTGTTGAAACAGGAAGAGAGAATCATTCTGCCTCATCAGGAGGAAATTGAGGTTATCAATCTGGGGTCGGAAGAAGTTGTGAGGAACATCCGTATAGGGGCTGCGCTGCAGGGCGACGTCAAGCAAAGGTTGATCGAGATACTGCGAGAGTATGGTGATATATTTGCTTGGTCATACGAGGATATGCCTGGGATAGCTACGGACATGGTTGTGCACCGTCTGCCGTTGCGAGAGGAATGTCCGCCTGTTAAACAGAAACTCAGAAGAACCAGGCCAGACATGGCTGTGAAAATCAAGGAGGAAGTTCAAAAACAGTGGGATGTCGGTTTTCTAGCTGTTACAATTTATCCGTCATGGGTCGCTAATATAGTACCAGTGCCGAAGAAAGACGGTAAAGTGCGAATGTGTGTAGACTACCATGATTTGAATAGGGCGAGCCCGAAAGACGTCTTTCCACTTCCTCACATTGATGTACTGGTCGATAACACTGCTCAGTTCTCTGTATTCTCCTTCATGGATGGCTTCTCGGGCTATAATCAGATAAAAATGGCACCAGAAGACATGGAGAAGACTACCTTCATTACTCCTTGGGGAACATTTTGCTACAAAGTGATGCCCTTCGGACTGAAGAACGCTGGGGAAACATATCAACGTGCTATGACGACTCTTTTTCATGACATGATGCATAAAGAGATCGAGGTTTATGTTGATGATATGATTGCCAAATCCCAGACGGAGGAGGAGCATTTGGTTAATCTGCTGAAGTTATTCAAGAGGCTTAGGAAGTTCAGGTTGAGACTGAACTCTAACAAGTGCACCTTCGGGGTGAGATCGGGTAAACTGCTGGGGTTTATTGTGAGCGAAAAAGGAATAGAGGTTGATCCTGCGAAAATAAAAGCAATACAAGAAATGCCGACGCCTAAAACAGAAAAGGAAGTGCGTGGGTTTTTAGGGAGGTTGAACTATATCGCCCGGTTCATATCTTACCTAACTGCGACATGCGAGCCGTTATTCAAGTTGTTGAAAAAGGATCAGGTGTTGACCTGGAATGAAAATTGTCAAAAGGCGTTTGACAAGATAAAAGAATACTTGCAGGAACCTCCCGTTTTGATACCCCCAGTGGCCGGGAGACCTTTGATTATGTATTTGACGGTTCTTGAGGAAAGTATGGGTTGTGTTCTCGGTCAACACAACGAGACCAGACGTAAAGAGCATGCGATTTACTACTTGAGCAAAAAGTTCACAGACTGTGAGTCCCGTTACTCAATGCTCGAAAAAACATGTTGTGCGCTAGCCTGGGGCGCCAAACGTTTGAGGCAATACATGCTGAATCATACAACCATGCTAATTTCAAAGATGGATCCAATCAAATACGTGTTTGAGAAGCAATCACTCTCCGGAAGAATTGCCCGATGGTAGATGGTGTTAACAGAATAAGATATCCAATATGTCTCGCAAAAGGCCATTAAAGGTAGCATTCTGTCAGAGTACCTTGCGGAACAACCTGTTGAGGACTACCAATCGATGAGGTTTGATTTTCCTGACGAGGATATCATGTACCTGAAAATGAGAGATTGTGAAGAACCGTTGCCGGACGAAGGACCAGAGTTGGGTTCTAAATGGTAGTTGATATTTGACGGAGCTGTAAATTCCTATGGTAGCGGAATAGGTGCAATTATCACCACTCCTCAGGGGTCGCACATCCCATTTACTGCCCGATTGACCTTTCCTGTTACCAATAATGAGGCTGAATACGAGGCTTGCATCATGGGTCTGGAGGAAGTTATTGATTTGCGAATCAAACATCTGGATGTATACGGAGACTCAGCTCTAGTGGTGAATCAGATTAAAGGAGAATGGGAGACACGTCAGCCTAATTTGATACCATATATGAATTATGCAAGGAGATTGTTGCCTTTCTTTGACAAGGTGGAGTTGCATCATGTGCCACGAGCAGAAAATCAAATGGCTGACGCCCTGGCGACATTGTCTTCAATGTATAAAGTTAACTTCTAGAACGAGGCTCCCCGGATTGTTATCTCTCGGCTCGATAGGCCCGCATTCATATTTGCCATTGACGAGGCTCCCGATGGTCAACCCTGGTACCTTGACATCCAGAATTTCCTGAAGAACAAGGAGTATCCGACTGGGGCATCCAGTCGAGATCAGAAGACTCTCAGGAGATTGGCTGGCAATTTCTATTTGAACTCGGACGGTGTCCTATACAAAAGAAACCACGACTTGGTGTTGCTACATTGTGTAGATGAGAAAGAGGCGAAGTTGCTCATGGAAGAGATACATGAGGGTACTTTTGGTACACATGCGAGTGGGCATGCTATGACGAGAAAATTGCTGCGGGTAGGTTATTATTGGCTAACTATGGAAACAGACTGTTTCAAGTTTGCAAAGAGGTGTCATAAATGCCAGATTTATGCGGACAAAATCCATGTGCCTCCAAGTCCTCTGAATGTGATGTCATCACCGTGGCCTTTCTCGATGTGGGGAATTGATATGATTGGCAAGATTGAGCCTACGACATCCAACGGACACCAGTTCATTTTGGTGGCAATCGATTACTTCACCAAGTGGGTGGAGGCAGCATCATATGCCAATGTCACCAAACAAGTGGTCGCAAGATTTATCAAGCGAGATATTATCTGCAGATATGGAATCCCTGAGCGGATTATCACCGACAACGGTTCGAATTTGAATAACAAAATGATGAAAGAGCTGTGTCAGAATTTTAAGATTGAACATCACAACTCTTCTCCTTACCGGCCCAAGATGAATGGCGCTGTCGAAGTGGCCAATAAGAACATAAAGAAGATTGTCCAGAAGATGGTTGTGACATATAAGGATTGGCACAATATGCTACCTTTCGCTTTGCACGGTTATCGTACGACGGTACGCACATCAACCGGGGCAACCCCTTTCTCATTGGTATACGGGATGGAGGCAGTGTTACCGTTGGAGGTCGAGATTCCTTCCCTGAGGGTTTTACGTGATGTCCAACTTGACGAGGCAGAATGGGTTAAAGATAGACTGAATCAGCTCAGTTTAATGGATGAGAAGAGACTGACTTCTTTAGCATACGGTCGGTTATATCAGAGCTGGATGAAGAAAGCTTACGACAAGAAGGTGCACCCTCGAAGCTTTCAGACGGGCGATCTTGTTTTGAAAAAGATTCTCCCACCACAAACAGATCACAGGGGCAAGTGGACTCCTAATTACGAAGGTCCTTACGTTGTCAGAAAATTCTTCTCTGGAGGAGCCTTGTTACTGTCCACCATGGATGGGGAAGACTTTACGTCTCCTGTGAATTCGGACGCAGTTAAAAAATACTTTGCTTGAAAGTGACCCGCTGGATAGTAAAAAGAGAGTCCAGGCAAAAATGGGGCATCTCGGCGAACCATAGAAAAAATGAATAAAAGGTTCGGGCAAAAGTTAGGGATAAAATTGGAAAAATGTACACCCGCGAAGTCGAAAACCTGAAAAGGGCGGCTTCGGCAAAAAAGGGTATCCCGGTGAATTGAAAACCCGCAAAGGGCGGTTCACGCAAAAGTTAGGGATTGAAAAAAGGCAAATGAATGCGGTCCGGATTTGATACGGCATTGCTTAGTGGTTTGGGAGTACCTGGGAGGCCGCCTATCCAAAAACAATCTCTTCCGAAGGTCGAGTACCGGGAAAGCGCAGAGTCAGGCGAGTCATAGGAGGACCAACTCATGGTGTTTGTCTGTACCACATCGCCGACATGTATACAAATATTGTTTTGTATTTATGCTTCTTGTGCATACATGTATGTGTGTGTGTGCGCGCGTAACTTCCTCTTTTCAGGAGTTGCATCCGGTGTACAAAACTTTGCCTATTCAGAGGCCCGTTATCAATAAAACATGTTATTCAGTACTTGATGCCTGTTCTTTACTGTTTTGTTTGTGAAAGATGCCAATGTTTTTGATAAACTTGCATTTGCATAATCTTGCTGGCCCTTGCCAATAATTGCTAAAACTTCGAATTGACTGAAGTAATGTCACAAATGCTAACCCTGGTAGATTCTGTTGTATAGGCCTGTTTTGTCTCGTGTGTGTTTTGCAGAGTTCTTACCTTTGGAGCAAACAGTCAGGGATTGTATTCCCCAGCCAAAATCTCTTGACGTAAGACCTGACTCCAGTCGATGTCATTCCCCAGCTAGTTGCAGCTTAATCCCCAGAGAGCTGAAATGACGTTATCCCTTACCGAATAAGGGATTATCTCCCCAGAAGAGTGTCCTCATGGAAAGTCGTCCATAGGACTAACCCCAGCAAGTCAGAATCAGTGTCCCCTGCAGAGGTTGCGCTCCTTAGCGAATCGAAGGTGCGCACGTTCAATCTCCAGCACAGGAGATTCCCGCAATAGTTAACCAAGTTGATGGTTCGAAAGGTTTATATCCGCGAAGGATGGTTTTCTTGCTCCCCACGGGTCGTCATGCCATTGATAGGATGTTGATCCTCAGCAGAGTCCGAGGCTCTGAGTTTGTAAACTGTGCCCAGACAGTATGCTTTTCCTAGAAGCGTCGCTTCTTCCCCAGCTAAGTTTGTTCACCAGTAAGGTGTTTGTTCTTTCCTCCCAGTGGAAATTGATGTTTAATAACTCCTCAGCAGAGTTGGTTGTGTTTCTGGCGTTTATTTCGCCAGGATACTTTAGGATACTTGTTCTCCCCAGCGGAATTGGCTTTATCCTCAGCATTCATGTTGTTGAGACAACACTACCAGAGTGGCCCTGGCAACTTGAGCCTGCATTTGCATTTGCATATATCGTCATATTTGCATCTACTCAAACGCGTAGCATTTCCGTGCCGTACGGAGCATTACGCCATTGTCAAACATACGCATTTTGAAACATAAGTCAGGTTGGTTACCTCTTTGTTTTCAGGTGTTCTTTCCTGCAGGTAATTGGAATTCTTGTTCAGGATCGTTTTCAGATATTCAGATTGTGGCATGAGATATGTGATGATAACGTTCGTCCTGCCATGTGTTCCCTTATCAGAGGTGCTTGATTAATGTCTCTTCTGCCCCAGCGGAGTGTTCTTTACACGACTTCATAATTGGACTTTGGATTTGTTGTCAAAAATTCCCCAGTGGAGTGTTCCCTCGGGTTGCTGTCACTTCAGCATTTTCAGAAAAGATTCAGAGATTAGACATCTGAAGTCATTACTCGTCGTCAAGTTGGATGTTTGGGAGTTGTTGTCAAAAATTCCCCGGTAGAGTTCTCCCCAGTTTGCTGTTATGGCTTCATAATTAGACTTTCAAGTTTGTTATGTCGGCATTTTACAGCTTCATAATTAGACTTTGAAGTTGTGGCCATCATGACATGGCTTCATAATTCGACTTTGAAGTTATTGTCAGTTCTGAAAGGCTTCATGAATAGACTTTGAAGTGTAAAAAGGAAGATTTCAGCAATTTGACGGTTGAAGTCATTACTTGTTGTCAAGGCTTCACGATTTGACTTTGGAGTTGTTGTCAGCATTTTAAAGGAAGATTTTAGCGATTAGACGTTTGAAGTCATTACTTGTTGTTACGGCTTCGTAATTTGACTTTGAAGTTCGTCAGCGTGGGATGCTCCATAATTAGACGTTGGAGGCGTTATCACTATTACAATGGCTTCATAATTAGACTTTGAAGTTGTTGTTAGAATTTCCTCGGAAGGAGTCTAGAGGGCTTCAGGATTTGACTTTGAAGTTCAATAGAGTTTCCCGGAATTGCTGTTACGTCAGCATTGCACGGCTTCATGATTAGACCTTGAAGTTCGTTACATCAGCGCTATAAGGCTTCATGATTTGACTTTGAAGTTGTTGTTGGCATTTTTAAAGGGAGATTTCAGCGATTAGACGACTGAATCGTTACTTAGTGTCACTGCTTCATAATTAGACTTTGAAGTTATTAGCAGCAGTGGATGGCTTCATAATTAGACCTTGGAGTTATTATCAGTTTACACGGCTTCATAATTCGACCTTGGAGTTATTGTCAGTGTTAAACAGCTTCATAACTAGACTTTGAAGTTGTTGTTAGGAATTCCCTAGCGGATTTTCCTCGCATAGCTGTTACGTCAGCATCAAACGACTTCATAATTAGACATTGGAGTTGTGTTCAACACCTAACGACTTTGTAATTAGACTTTGGAGTTCTTCAGCATTACAGCAGCTTCATGATTAGACTTTGGAGCTGTTGTCCGAAAGTTTTGTCCGCATGAAATAGCTTCGTAAGTAGACTTTGGAGTTGTTGCCAGATTTTTCCCTACAGAGTTGCTTGTTGAAGTTTCTCTTATCTGGCCAGCGGAGTATTTTCTTCAAGTTTCCGTCAGCGTCAGAGGGTTTCATAAATCAAAGTTTCAGAAGCTGCCGCCGGTTATCGAAATAGGCGTCCGGCAGTTTGGTTTCCAAAGATCCCCAGTAGAGTCCTCCTCAAAGTCGTTGTCACGTCAGCGTTAAAAGGTTTGTGGGATGGGACCAATGGATTTAGCTACTGCAGAGATGGGCAGAGAAGCTATGCCCAAGAGATGATTTTCCCGTATGGGTAGGCGGATGGAGTTTCTTGTGATTAGACAAAAATGTTTCCCCAGTGAAGTCGACAAGTATTCCTATGATGATAGGATGTCTCTTCGTGGTGACGGGTTTATTTCCTCGTGTTGACGAGACGCAAATAAGATTTTTATTGCCTATGTTGATAGGATCTCCTCGTGTTGACGAGATGCGGACAACTCATCCCCAGCGAAGCCACCGGAGATTTCTCCATGTTGACGGAATGTGGAGTCCTGACGTGGACAATATTTCTTCGGGTTGACGAAATGTGAGTCCTGACGTGGACAGATTGGTGTTTGTTCGTGATTTGACGAAATCTGGGTCCAAATGTGGACAAGGTTATTCCTGTGACGATGGAATCCCTATTTGTGATTTGACGAAGTTGTTTCTTTTCTTGTGTTGACAAGATTAGTCCAGTTGTGGACGGAGGTGTTCAGTACCTGTGGCGTTACACAGGCGGTTGATGTCGAAATCAGAGTTATTATCAGACGTTGGATTAGTTGTTGCCGTAACAACCAGATTCAGTTGGTGGATGTCGTTCCCCAAGCAGTTGTGCAGTTTATTTCTGCGGTTGGGAAATTTCCGGGTTTCTTGGTATTCAACCATCTCGTACCTCGATTAGTTGAAAGTCGTTCTCTCTTCACCCAGTCGGGTCCAAGCCGTTTGAATAGGGGCAGCTGTTGCACCCCAAAATTTGCTCAACCTTTTCTTACCTGATTTATGTTTCATTGCATTGCCATTTGCATAGTTAAATCATGTACATAGTTCAATCATTTGCATATCCTAGCATATTAAGCCATCCAACAAGGGACCAAGTGCTATTTATGTCAAACGAATCCTATCTAGAGGTATTCTCTGAGCCTGAGAGACCATCCAAGTCAGCAGAGAAGGGTTGAAGTCATGAGAAGTTTGAGAGCCCACAAATGGATTTCTCTCCTAACTTGAGGTGTATTGAAGATCATCAACATGTAATTGTGAATTTGAGGTGTGTATGGATCTCGTGGGATGCCTAGAGGGCCCTATTGAAACTTAGACAAGTCATTGTATCAAGTTCAAGAACCACAGTTGAGGTGTGTACAACTAGGGTTTCATATGGGTAACCCTAGGTCAAGAAGAGAAAAGAAAGGGCATCAAGACCTAGCTCTAGGTCATGGAAGTCATGTATTTATATTTTGAAGCATGTGTATGGATGAGCCAACACCAAGTTCAAGAGAATCAAGAGTGGTTGGAGGTGTTTGAGACAGGGTTCGTAGGGTAAAATCCCCTGTATAACCCTGGACTTCAAAGCCACATACGTCAAAATAAAAGTTTCAAATGGATCTTTGGCCAACATGAAACTTGTAGAGCTTATCAATACCTATAATTTGAGAACTAGAAGTCTTCAAGAAAATTTGTAGAACTCAAGTTATGGTTCTTGCAAGTTACAGGTCATCAGAGAACACTGAAATTTATCTGTGAAAGTCACTTGACTTCCAAGCAACTTTTTCCCCTCAAGGAATTTTCAAATGGATTCTTGGCCAACATAAGAGTTTTAGGGCGTGATCGTATCTTTAATTTGAGTACTAGAAGTCCTCAAGTGGATGTGTGGAACTCAAGTTATGATCTTGGCAAGCCAGGGGTATTTTGGGAAAGTTGAATTATAGGTCCTTTTTCAACATGTGTCAAAATCTCCATCTTCCACTCTTCAAATGAAAAATTGTTCAACATGAGATGTGCTTAAAATGATGTTTCTAGGTCAGATTTGAAGTCATGGTGAGTTGGATTGGCTTATTTCACAAAGTGCTCCAAAATGGCCTAAAAATGGAGGTTTTTCAAATGATGCAAAAGAGGGAAAAATGATTTTTTGAATTACATGGCATAAACATGGCATATGGGTAGTCATTTTGAATCGAAATTGGATTTCAAACACATTGGCAATGTCACAATTTTGAGATGAGCCATTATTTTATGAGTTGCTTTGAAAAGTGCTTTCTTACATTACAAGTAACACTTGCCAAACACTCCCTTAGATCAGAACCAAGGCTCTAACCCTCACCAACCAATTCAAAATGTCATTTAGTGAGAAATTGGATCAAAATGCATGTGCTGAAGCAAGCTAAACCCAAAAGTCATGTGCAAGCTTCTCATGAGATTATCAAGTGCTAGAGAAATTGAAATTCTCACATGGATCATTCCAGATCATTCTAGAGCTTTCTAACATGTTCTATATAAGGATCATAATTGATTCTGTTGCTTTTTTGGCCAAGAACTGTGAAGAATCGAGAGAGCGCATAGTGAGCTTCAACCTTGCAACTTAAAATCAGATTTGGTGATTAAGAAGGATTCAAGGCAATTCAGTGCATACAGAAGCTCCAAAAGACTTCATTGATCGTGTGTGGAGAAGATTGAAGGGTGATTTGAAGGATTTCTTGCTCTGTTCACTCAATTTTCACAGGTTTGCAAATTTCATCTCATAGCTCAATTTAGGTAGAATTGATAGGATTTAGATATGTAGATGCATTATAGACATTGCTAGGTTGGATTCTGGTAGGGAAAATTGGTGATTAGAGACAAAACCTAGGGCGACACCATTTCTGTTGAAGGTCGTTTCTCTTAGTTCTTGGAGGTTTAAACATGTTTAGATGGTGAGGATTAATCAGTGTGACGTGTAGATGATGATAGGTTTGTCAATTTTAAGAATGGTGTTGATTGAATTTGGAGCATATTCTGAGCTTGGAGTCGTGTTTTGATTTGTGTTGAGATTCAAGGATAATGGAGGTTATCATTGGATTCAGTGAGAAAAAACGAGCAGGATGAGGTGTTTAGGTTTAGGTTTTGTTGAGGTTTCATGGTGTTTGCATTTGGGGACGACGGTGGCGCCACCTCCGGCCACCGTCCTGGTTCATTTCCCCCCAGAATTTGAAATGAGGAAGATGATGGATTGACCATTGGATCAAGCTTGGACTTTGACTCAGATAACCATCCAATGGCCAGGGTTAGACTTGAGTTTGTGAAGGATTCAGAAACGAGCCTCATACGCTGCGTTTCATTAAACTGGTGGCTTTGGGTTTAAGATGAACTTTGCTAATCACACACCCTTCTGAAGCCCATTTAAGATTTACGCATAGATTACTTGCTATTTGACACTGAGTTTTTTCCTTTTTCATCTGATTTTCCATTCTATTTTCTGTTTGGTTTGGGCCTAATACGCGCGTACTAATGACACCCCCTACTGAGCCCAATTGAGGAAATATACCTGACCTGATTGCTATTCATCACGCTCCTTTTCCATTTTCTTTTATTTTCTATGATTTTTTTTATAGTTTTATTTAGGTTAGTTTAAAATTCATAATAAATTGAAAAATAATTCATTTTGAGTGAGACTTTTTTTCCTGGCTTCCTTAGGATCTCTTGAATTTAATAAAACAAAAAAAAAATATTAATTTCATGCATTTTATATTTTCTGGCATATTTCTATAGTTTTATTGCCTTTATTTTACTTTTGTTTGATATGCTTCCTTTCTGAATTTTGTAAGGGAGTTTGGTGAGGAATTTTTGAGTGATTCTTGTGAGGTTAGTTATCTTAGAGAAGCATGCACCCTTAGGAATTTTATCATAATTTTGTGAATAAAATTTAGGTTAGTTTGAGTGTTGAACATAAGGAGTGTTAGATTAGGGTTTCAAAACAACTAGTCGTAGTTTAAGGCATAGTTTGGGGACTTATGATTGATTTAGGTTTTGGGATTTATATGGGGTATTGGGTATAGGGTTAGGTTCCCTTAGAATTTTACTTAGGATTTTATGATGAGTTTTAACATTTTATTTGATTTTTGCAACTTGTGTGTTGATTGTGGATTTTCCCCTTGGATGTTTGGTTTGGTTACTTTGTTTGGGCTATCTTAATTGGGCTGTGGGCTTGGGTTTTGCTTGATGGAGTTTCTGGAGGCATTGAGGATGCTTGGAGATAAAGCTTGGAGCTTGGTCATGAAGGTCTTTCCTTGTGAAGATTGCTTTTGAAGGCTTAGGGATTAGGATATGTAGGAAGAGCTTTAGAATAGACTTGTTTCTTCTTTCAAACATAGAGAGCTTCTTGTGCCTCTATTCATTCCTATGACACAAAGTCCTTTTAAAGTATTCACATCCCTCCTTTGGAGGGATGATGGACATACTTTAGAAGTAGAACTTTGAGGATACTTGTCTCTTATAATGTTAAGTGCTTATGGGCTTCCTTTGGTTGCCACTAAGCTTCTTAACATTTCAACTTAATCTGTTAATTGATTCTCTCTTGGAGATGGAGCTTGAAGATAGGAGCTTATTTTGAAGCTTGAATATTGTTGAAGATTGAAGATCTGAGATGTTGGAGATGCCTTTCATGAGGTTTGCTTGAAGATGGAGTTGTTACTGTCAACTTTGCTATCAGGAGCTTGCTGGAGGATTGTGTTGCACCCCAAAATTTGCTCAACCTTTTCTTGCCTGATTTATGTTTCATTGCATTGCCATTTGCATAGTTACATCATGTACATAGTTCAATAATTTGCATATCCTAGTATATCAAGTCATCCAACAGGGGATCAAGTGTTATTTATGTCAAAAGAATCCTACCTAGAGGTATTCTCTGAGCCTGAGAGACCATCCAAGTCATCAAAGAATGGTTGAAGTCATGAGAAGTTTGAGTGCCCACAGGTGGATTTTTTCTCCTAACTTGAGGTGTATTGAAGATCATCAACATGGAATTGTGAATCTGAGGTGTGTATGGATCTCGTGGGATGCCTAGAGGGCCCTATTGAAACTTAGACAAGTCATTGTATCAAGTTCAAGAACCTCAGTTAGGTGTGTACAAGTAGGGTTTCATCTGGGTAACCCTAGGTCAAGGAGAGCAAAGAAAGGGCATTAAGACCTAGATCTAGGTCATGGAAATCATGGATTGATATGTTGAGTCATGTGTGTGGATTAGCCAAGACCAAGTTCAAGAGAATCAAGAGTGGTTGGAGCTGTTTGAGACAGGGTTCCTAGGGTAAAATCCCCGGTATAGCACTGGACTTGGAAGCCACATAATTCCAAATACAAATTTCATATGGATTCTTGGCCAACATGAAACTTGTAGAGATTCTCAATACCTTTAATTTGAGTACTAGAAGTCTTCAATAAGATTTGCAGAACTCAAGTTATGGTTCTTGCAAGTTACAAGTCATCAGAGGACACTGAAATTTATCTGTGAAAGTCACTTGGCTTCTAAGCAACTTTTTCCCCTCAAGGAATTTTCAAATGGATTCTTGGCCAACATAAAAGTTGTAGGTCTTGATCTTAGCTTTAATTTGAGTACTAGAAGTCCTCAATAAGATTTGTGGAACTCAAGTTATGATCTTGGCAATCCAGGGGTATTTTGGGAAAGTTGAATTATAGGTCTTTTTCAACATGTGTCAAAATCTCTATCTTCCACTCTTCAAATGAAAAATTGTTCAACATGAGATGTGCTTAAAATGGTGTTTCTAGGTAGGATATGAAGTCATGGTGAGTTGGATTGGCTTATATCACAAAGTGCTCCAAAATGGCCTAAAAAGGGAGATATTTCAAATGATTCAAAAGAGGGAAAAATGATTTTTTGAATTACAAGGCACAAACATGGCATATGGGTAGTCATTTTGAATGGAAATTGGATTTCAAACACATTGGCAATGTCACAATTTTGAGATGAGCCCTAATTTTATGAGTTGCTTTGAAAAGTGCTTACTTACATTACAAGTTACAATGCCAAAACAAGAATCAAAGCATTTTAGGCTGAGCTAGCTATCTAAGCATGTCCCAAATCCAATTTGTAGTTGAAAGGAACATTCTAGAGCCAACTGTAACAAGAAAATCGTGACTGGTGCATTGGATTTTCAAGTGTAAATCAGAATTTTGGATCAACAGATTTGGGCCTGAATTGCATTGCAAAAGCCCACAAATAGTTTCTATTTAAGCTCTAGAATGATTCCAGATGAATTTTGGTGCAGAATTCATGGAGAGAGGGAAGATAGCAAGTTGAGTTTCAAGAGTTCTAACTGAAAACGTTTTTGGAGTTGGGATCAAGATCAAGCCAAATTGAAGTGCCTAGAAGCTTCATCTTGCTTCATTGATCGTGTTTGAAGAGTTGCAAAGCTTGAATCCATCATCTTCTACCTCTGTTGAGTCACTTTTCACAGGTATGCAACTCTTGGATTTCCTACTGATCTAGGCTGAATTAGTTAGCAATGTGCATGTGATTAGGTTCCCTATGATTGGTAGAACGATTTAGGCTTGGTTTGGCATCATTTGGTGGTGATCGAGGGAGTGCACCAATTTCTGTTTGGATTCAGTTACATGTAATCTTGAGGAATTAACATGATTGTGATAGCTTAGAATGATCAGTGTAACATGAGGATCATTTATGTGGTTTCAATATTGAAGATTGTGATGATTGAGATTTTGGTACTTTCTGAACTTTGATTCGAATTCTAAAATCCATGGAGAATTGGTTGAAGTGGATGTGATATCCATGATCCTTGTGGTTTTCTGATCCAGTTTGGTACAAGAAGTTTTTGATTTGGTCACCTGCAACTGCCACTTCGCCGGAGAAGACAGTGTTTTCCACCGTGGACCACCACCTGAGAATAGTCTCAGGTCACCTGAACTTTGGGGAAGACGACCTCCTGGCCCTTGGATCAGTCCTTCAGATGGACTTTGTAAGCAGATCTGATGGCTACCATTTAAACTCAACTTTCCCCCTTTATTCCAAAACGCGCCGTTTCATTAATGTGACTCAGCTTGTGAGTCACCAGCCACCTCATCCTCACTGGACGCGCCTCAACGCTTGGATTTGATTACCAGTCTCTCCATCTGATGGCTCCCATTTAATCCAGTTTTTTAATTTCTTTTATTCTTTTAAGTATTTTCTTTTATTCCATTTAATTTCTAAAATCCATATTAAATCCAATTTTGATCCAAAAAATATTTTAAAAATATCTCCATGATCTTGGATTTAATTGTGATTTTCTGAAATCAATAAATCTCATTTTCATCCATTTTTTCAATTTAATTTGATTTTTTCCATTTGATTATTTTCTTTAATTTTCTATATTTGCTACATGTTTTTGCTGATTTTATCATGACCAACTGGTGAGGAATTTTGAGTTGGTTCTTATTGGATTAGTTAGCTTAGAGAAGCATGTATCCTTAGAGATTTTATAATATTTTTTTGAATAAAATTTAGGTTAGTTTGAGAGGTGAATAAGAGATGTGTTAGAATTAGGGTTTTAAAACAACTAGTTGTAGTTTAAGGCATAGTTTGGGGACTTAGTGATTGATTTAGGTCCTAGGATTTATATGGGGTATTGGGTCTAGGGTTAGGTTCCCTTAGAAATTTACTTAGGATTTTATGATGAGTTTTAAGATTTTATTTGATTTTTGCAACTTGTGTGGTGATTGTGGGTTTTCCCCTTGGATTTTTGGTTTGGTTATTTTTGTTTGGGCTATTTTGGGTGTGCTTTTGGCTTGGGCTTTGCTTGGATGAATTGAAGATCAAGTGAAGTTGCCTTGGATGACTTGAAGAAGCTTGGAGTTGAAGATTTTTCATCTGTTGGAATGCCTGTCAGGGGTTTAGGATATGTAGGAAGAGTATTAGAATGGTTTTGTTTCTTCTTTCAAACATAGAGAGCTTCTTGTGCCTCTATTCAATCCTATGACACAAGGTCCTCCCAAAGAAGTTCCATCTCTCCTTAGGAGGTATGTAGAGCATGCTTTGGTTGAGTAGAACTTTGAGGATACCTTTCATTTTCAATGTTAAGTTTTTAGTGACTTCCTTTGGTTGTCATTAAGTTTCTTAACATTATAACCTGATCTTGTGGAATGATTCTCCCTTGGAGGTGCTTGTTGAAGCTTGGTAAAGAGAAAGTTTGTTGCTTGTTGAAGCTTATTGAAATTGAAATTTGAAGCTTGTTGAAGCTTGGTGCTTGTTGGAGAGTGGAAGTTTAGGGCTTGAAGATAGGAGCTATTCATGAAGATGAAGGTTGTTGCTGTCAACTTTTTGTTGGTTAATCATCTGTTGCTGTCAGAGCTGCTGTTTGCTGTAGGAGTTTGATGCTGCTGCTTGGGCTGCCTCCTCTGCTTTGGTTTTGGGTTTTCTGTATTGTTTGTTGGCTTGTGCAGCTTGCCCCCTAGGTTTGAGGTGAATGTTGATTCACTTTGCCTATTGTTTTCTCTCTTGCCTCTCTCATACTGTTGCATTGCATGCATTTTACTGTATTTGCTTGCTTTCTTTTCTGTTTATCCCCTAGGATCTCTGATTTCCTCTGTGCAGGAGGGAATTATGACAGACATTAGGATTCTTATCCATGCATGACAACATTTAGGTTAGATTTTATTCCCTTTTCAACCCTAGGATTTTTAGAGCTTCTTTCTCTTCTTATCTCAAAACAACTCAAAAACACAGTAATAAGGTTAATCAACGTCGTACGGTACGAGCCTTAAGCTATTTGAGAAAAGATTGTTGGAGGGTCACTCTTCAGTAATCTGACTGCTTAGTATGGTACCCTTAGGGTGACATGCGACATAGTCACTTTCAAATCAGAGTCTCTAGTGCGTCAGAGATTGCAAACAAACTAAAAAACACTTCTTTCATAAAAGATTCAAAACAAATATCAAAGTGTCATTTTTGTCCGTTTGGACTCTTAATCAAGAAAAACCCTTTCAGAAGGTAATAAAAAACAGTCAGACAAGCTTGTGTCTTCCGTAGCCCGAACTACGTTTGCTCTGATCTTTCATGCTGTATGAAAGTATGTAGGCATATGATGCCGTATCCTAGCGAGCAACCTTTCCCTCCTTTCTCGTAGGTAAGCGAACTACGTTGACTCTGATTTCTCGTTCCAGACGGGAATACGTAGGCATAAAGTGCGATACTTTGCCGAGTCATTTTCTTTTCTTTTTAACCCAGACCTATAGAGTAGATAGAATAACATACCCTTAGATAGAAAAAAAGCGTGGATCCCGTCGAGTACGACGGACGTGAGGGGTGCTAATACCTTCCCCTTGCGTAATCGACTCCCGAATCCAGGATTTGGTTGCGACGGCCATTCCTTTTCCCTCTTTGCGTTAGGTTTACTCTGAGTGTTTCCTTTCCCTCTGTTGGGATAAATAACGCACGATGGCGACTCTTCTGTCATAGCCGGCGCTGATTTTTGCAGTAGCGACAGCTGGCGACTCTGCTGGGGATGCTCCAACGGTTCCCTACGCGAGTCAATCCTAGCGCTTGTTTTCCCGTCGTGGGTTTTGTATGGATTTACTTTTCTGTATTTACTTTCAGCATTATATTATTGTTGTTATGCTGGGTAGGGGGTCAGATTGAGAGATAAGCCGGACCTGGGCTTGAGTTTGCACATAGACTTAGAAGTAGAGAGTAGCGGTTAGCCTGCTTGCTTAGCTCGCACCAGCTAGCCGCGAAATCTGCGCTCGGACGAGATTCTCTTTGATGCTTCCTGCCTGGCCCTTAGGGCTCGACAGGTTGTCTAACCCGAGGATTGTCGACTCTGGGGACCTATCAATTGGGATTCGGCTAAGTGAGGCCGCTTCAAGGAATGATGATGCCACACCTTCTGGGTATCGTGTCATCGCTCTTGAAAGTCTGTGACGTTGGACCCGCATAGGATGTCGTACCTCGTCTGCGAGTTAAGTATATACCTGTGAGGGGTAGGTAGGTCTGTTTGCAGGAAACCTTTGACTTCAGAGTACCTGGTTTATCTCTGTCAATGAGATATGGTTACAGGGTTCATTTGAGTGGTTGACTTGGTTTGAGGCGAAGATTTGATGGTTCTCAGGTTTCAGTACAAAGCAGTACAAATCATCAGCATTGCACTTGATCCCCTGTTTGCATATGCATGTGCATTTTCATGTTTGCATTTCATTAACGCGTATTTATGTTGCAGGTGTGATCATTCCCCTCTAATTCTAGTGTATCTTCTAGCCAGACAATAGAGTCCACGAAGAGAACAATTTCTTACCGGTTGCGTTCGCCAGATATCAGTTCCTTGCTGGGATTAGTTGCTCTAGAAAATGAGAGAGTGAGGGCTGAGTTCAGAGTATCTTACGGGAGATTACTTAGCTTGTTGTACAGGCCTTCAGCATTTGAGACGACTGGGGTGTATACTTTGATGCAGTTTTATGAGCCTCAGTTGAGATGTTTCCTATTCCCCGACTATATTCTGGCACCTACTTTGGAGGAGTATTCTGCTATGATGGGAGTTCCCGTGTTAGACCAGATGCCCTTTATTCATGTTGATACTGAGCCTGAGTTGGCTACACTTGCTGAGGTTTTCAGTTTGGACGCTTCTGAGTTCCCTGGAGGTTTGGTCAAGCTGAACGGAGCTTATGGTTTTCACCTGTCTATCCTGGTTGAGAAGGCTACGCAGTGCGCGAAGAGCGGATGTTGGGTTGCTTTCAGTGCCATTCTAGCTGTCTGTATCTATGGGATTGTCTTGTTTCCTAACGTGCCAGATTTTGTTGACTCAGATGCCTTCCTGATTCTTGCCTCGAAGAATCCAGTTCCTACGCTCTTGGGCGATGTTTATCATTCTATTCACTATAAGAATGAGAAACATCGTGGCAAGAATGTTTCCTGCTGTCTTCCTCTTTTGTACAGGTGGTTCCAGGGACATCTTCCGAAGACAGGGCCATTTGTTGGTGCTATTGATACTTTGGATTGGCCTTCCCGGTTGATGGGGCTGTCTGCTGAGAACGTCCTTTGGTTTGATCGAAGCATGCTTGGCACTGATATTATATATAGTTGCAGTGGCTTTCTAAATGTCCCTTTGATTGGACAGAAAGGCTGTATCAACTATAACCCTTCTCTGCTGGTGAGACAGTTCGGTTATGCCTTGAGAGATGCTCCTATTGAGGTTGAGATACAGGAATCTCTATATCTCACGGGCTTATTAGACGAGGCTGTTTTGATCAGGTTAAGACATGCATGGGCTAACATCCATAGGAGAGGGAAAGTTTTGCTTGGTAAGAGCAACAACAAAGCTTATGATCCCTATTTGGCTTGGATCCACGAGAGAGTTAGGATTTCCTCGATGCCATATCCTGTTGTGGAACCTCTGTATCTTCCGGTGATTGAGGCACCTACTTCGATAGAGGTTGAGAAGTATAACAAATTGTTGGCTGAAAATGAAGAATTGAAGAAAGCCAATGATGAGTTAGAGAAAGAGATCATCCGATTGCGTCGTAAGAAGAATGAAGCTACCTTCACTGTGAAGGAACAGACGGAGTTGATTAATAGGCTGGGTTCAGAGTTGACTGAAGAGACCAACAAGAAGGAAAAGGTAGGAGTAGCCTTGAACGGTGTTAGCAAGGTGCTTGCTTCCAAGAAGGAACTCTTAAACAAAGCTTATTCCCGACTTGACAAGTGGGAAGCATTATGGAATAACACGCTTACCAAGCGGAAGGAGCGTGAAGATGAGTTGAAGTTGCAGATTGCCACGCTAGAGGTGCAAATTAGAGCCCAGGATGCAAAGATTGCTGAACAGACATCACTTAGGAGCGTTGTTGAGCTTAGAGTAAGTGACCTTGGCAAGAAGCTGAGAGGTTGTGAATTGAAGGCCGGCTCCAAAAGATGCAGACTCGACGAGTGTTTTGGCGAAGGAACCTGCAAGGACGATGCCAAGAAGCTGAGATCCACTGCTGAGCGACATGCATTACTGATACAAGAGCTAATCTCCAGATTAGGTCATTCGGAGACGTTGAGGATATTGGAAGATGTCAGAGCGCGCCATTTGGCCTGAATCATCTTTGCCTTGCTTTTTGTACTTGTATTTTGACCATCGCTAGGCTTGTTAGCCGAGGTCTCTTCAGTTGTATTCAGTTGTACTCTTGTACTCTGCCTCTTGGCATTTGTTTATGTATGAGGGTTTTCTGATTCCTTGTTTGCCTGATGGGGACTCCATTGTCGTGATGGCCTTCTCACTGAACTAGAATCGCGGGGGAATGTAACCTGTAGCATATTTATATGTTTGCATCTGCATCCTCATATTGCATAACTGGTATTTTTGAATCTGTATCTTATTTCCTGCATCACAGGTTTTTCAGGATTGGCGAACAAAGAGTCCACCGCTACTCAACCCGAAACAACTGCAAGAAAGTAATGGATCAAGTTCAGGTCGAGATGCAGGAAATCCGTGAGAAGTTGACTTTGTTCATACAAGCTATGGAGAACATGGCCAAGGGCCAGGAGAATCTTCAGACCTTGGTGCAGCCGCTGCTGACGCGGGCAAACGAAAATGGCAACACTGACCACATTTCTGTTGAAACTCCCCGCCGGGAGAATGAGATACCGGCAGTTGTTACTCCACCTGTTGTGACTGTCAATGGAAACACTGGTACTGGTGCAGGTGCTGGCGCTGGTAACGGCAATACTGGGAATGGTGGTGATAGGCATGTTGTTAATAACAAAGGCAACACTGTGGATGCCGATCAAGGATTCGTTGACAATGTTGGACTTGGAAACAATGGGTATGGCAATGTCAATCAGGACGGGAACTTCGGGTTCCACAATCAAGGCTTCGGAAATGACGGCTACGGCAACAATCAGGGGTATGGCTATGGTAATGGTGGATTCGGTAATGTGAATGTGAATGGCGCTGGAGCACTTCCTTTTAACAATGGCTTTGAACCTGCTGGGGCCAATCTGGGGTTCGGAAACCGAGGACAGGGTCCTGTGTTCAATCATCAAGGATTTGGCCGTAACATGGGTTACGATGGGTATGACAATGACTGGAATGTGGATCAACAGGATGACGCTTTTTCAGGAAGAGGTATGGGACCTGAAGGCCCTATTGACCCGGTTCAGAGGATCAAAATGCTAGAAGAGCAGATGAAAGGTGTGGTTGATCAGAACTCCGCTGGATTAGATATGACTACTATGGGGTTGGTACCAGGGTTGAGGGTGCCGTTGAAATTCAAGGCTCCAACATTTGACAAATACAAAGGGGATACCTGCCCTAAGGTCCACGTCTGCTCTTATTACAGAAGGATGTCCGCATATTCGGATGATGAAAGGATGCTCATGCATTTCTTTCAGGACAGCTTGTCAGGACCGTCGCTTGAATGGTATATGGGGCTGGAGCCCACTCAGATTAAAACTTGGAAGCAGTTGGCTGATGCTTTCATGACGCATTACAAATATAACAACGATCTGGCACCAAATAGGGTCCAATTACAAGGTTTGTCACAAAAAAAACGGTGAAAGTTTTAAAGAGTATGCGCAAAGGTGGCGCGATATGGCAGCAAGGGTGCATCCTCCTTTAATTGAAAGAGAGATGAACAACATGTTCATTGGGACATTTACGGGGATGTTCTACGAAAAATTGTTTAGTGTGTCATTGGGCAGTTTCTCAGATTTGATTCTTATGGGGGAGATGATCGAGAACAGGATTAAAGTTGGAAGATTCAAAGCAGGTGAGTCTACCTCGGTAGGAGGTACAAGAAAAGCATTCGGTGGTAGACGACAGGGTGATGCTAGTGCCGTGTTTGGTGGCAGGGGCAGAGGAAGGAATCGGTATGTTCAGCCTCAACAGATAGCCAGTGTTACTATCCCGTTTCCTCAACAGAGGCAGCCACAACAGCAACAACAACCACAGCAGCAGCAAGGGCAGAATCCCGGTCAGAGAAGGGTATAGAATATGAGACCGAAAAGAGTGTTCGACGCACCTCCTTCCACGTATGCAGAACTCCTTCAGACCCTGCTAGGGTTGAACTTGGTTGGAAAGAGGACTTTGGCACCGCCTACAGGGTCGGTACTTCCTTATGGATATGATGCTAACAAGCAGTGCAAATTCCATTCCGGGGCGCCCGGGCATGATGTAGAAGCTTGTCAGGCATTTAAACATAAAGTTCAGGATTTGTTGGACAGTAAAGCCATCAACTTTGGCCAAGTAGGGCCCAATATTGTACAACAGCCCATGCCTAATCATGGGGCAAATGCTATCTTAACAGAAGAAAATTTGAACTTGGTGTTGGATGTTAATGAGTTGAAGACACCATTGAGTGAAGTGAAAAGCAGGTTGTTCATAGGGGGAGTATTTCCCGGTTGCGATGAATACTGTTTAGAGTGTTGGACCCAGCCAGAGGGCTGTAATGATTTGAAGCAGGGTATTCAGGCCATGATCGACGAAGGGACCTTGCAATTTGATCGAACTGCAGTTGAGAAGCCTGTGGAGGCATTATGTGAAGAGCAGAATGATGTTGCAACGGTGACGATCCCGAGGAAGACTATAACGATAGTGGCGCCCGCCAAGCGGCCAACTATTACTATTACCAAAGCAGGGCCTGTTCCCTTTGAAAGTACGAAAGTTGTCCCATGGACGTACGGTTTAGAAGCGTATTGCAACGGTGAAAAGATTGTGATGAATAGCCAGCCAGCAGGAGCTGTTGATAATGTCGTTGGAACGGGGGGCATGACCCGTAGCGGAAGGATCTTTACCTCACCTGAAATAGAAGCAGAGAGGTTGGCTAAAGGCAAAGCTAAAGCAGGCTTGCTCAGTCAAAAGAAAAGGATACATCGCTCAAGGACGTAGAGGAGTTCATGAGACTGATTCGTAAAACCGAGTACAAAATTGTTGAACACCTACAGCAGACGCCGTCGAAGATTTCTATCTTGTCGTTGTTGTTATGTTCCGAGGTGCACCGGAACACCCTGCTAAAGATCTTGGATACGTCATTCGTGCCCCAAGAAGTTTCTGTAAATCAGTTAGAGGGGATAATGGCACATGTCAATGTTGGACATAGCCTGGGTTTCACAGATTTTGATCTAACACCTAAGGGTCGAGAGCACAACATGGCCTTGCATATATCGGTGGAATGTCGGGGCACCGTAATGTCTCATGTATTGGTGGATACTAGATCGTCGTTGAACGTATTGCCAAAGAAAGCCATGATGAAGTTGGACATACGGGGAGTTATTTGCATGCCAGCAATCTGGTTGTGAGGGCGTTTGACAGGACAAAAAGGTCAGTGTTTCGGTCAATAACATTACCGCTGCAGGTGGGGCCAGAGATTTTTGATACCGAATTCTACATCATGGATATCCATCCAGCTTATAGTTGTCTTCTCGGGCGCCCATGGATCCACGCTGCAGGGGCCGTAACGTCCACATTGCATCAGAAGTTGAAATACATGGTGGGTGATAGTGTCGTTACCGTTTGCGGGGAGGAGGATATTTTGGTCAGTCACTTGTCATCATTCAGATATGTGGAGGTCGAAGGAGAAATACACGAGACACCTTGTCAAGCCTTCGAGGGGTTGCGAGTGAAAGACAAAGCTCAGGGTTCCAGTAAAATATCAGATGTGGCAGTATCATCCTACAAAGAGGCTCAGGCTTTAGTGCAGACTGGTGAGACTAAAGGCTGGGGGCAGGTATTGGAGATTCCCGTGAAGAATGACAAGTTTGGGCTAGGGTACCAACCGACATCGTCAGCATCATCTTCAGGAGCGCCCAGGTTCAAGGGACCAGTCACGATTACGCCAAGCGGGGTGTGCTTCGAGACTATCAACGCTATTTCCGATGCTGAGGACGGGGATAGAGACTGCGATATGGACGCATGGATCAAGCCAAGCGTGCCAGGACAAAGTCTCTGCAACTGGTCCATCCGGGAAACTGTCCCAGTGACTTTTAAACAGTAATGATTTGTTTTATCAATTGTTGAACAATCCTATATCCTACCCGGGGCATAGTGATTTTACATTAGGGCTACTTGATTATGTGTATTGCACTTTTTTAATCATGAAATAAAGGCGTTTTTTTTCCATATTCAAATATTGTGATCCCTGTTTTTCTTGTTTTTTACTTCAACAATAAATGGCAACGTGGTTATTTGCTTTGTTGGCGTGTTGAAGCGTTTAACCATTTCCTTTGCAGGACTAATATTTCAGATGACATCTCATACGAACCGCCTATGACTCGTTTCGACTTCGAGCACCCGGTATTCCAAGCAGAGGAAGAGATTGTTGAGGATAGCGACCTGCCGGAGGAGCTGACTCGTTTGTTGAAACAGGAAGAGAGAATCATTCTGCCTCATCAGGAGGAAATTGAGATTATCAACTTGGGGTCGGAAGAATTTGTGAGAAATATTCGTATAGGGGCTGCACTGCAAAGCGACATCAAGCAACGGCTGATTGAGATACTGCGAGAGTATAGTGATATATTTGCTTGGTCGTACGAAGATATGCCTGGGTTGGATACAGACATGGTTGTGCACCGTCTGCCGTTACGAGAGGAATGTCCGCCTGTTAAACAAAAACTCAGGAGAACCAGACCGGACATGGCTATAAAAATCAAGGAGGAAATTCAAAAACAGTGGGATGCTGGTTTCTTAGCTGTTACAACTTATCTATCATGGGTCGCTAATATAGTACCAGTGCCGAAGAAAGATGGTAAAGTGCGAATGTGTGTAGACTACCGTGATTGGAATAGGGCGACCCGAAAGACGACTTTCCACTTCCTCACATTGATGTACTGGTTGATAACACTACTCAGTTCTCCGTATTCTCCTTCATGGATGGCTTCTCGGGTTACAATCAGATAAAGATGGCGCCAGAAGACATGGAGAAGACTACCTTCATTACTCCTTGGGGAACATTTTGCTACAAAGTGATGCCCTTCGGATTGAAGAACACTGGGGCAACATATCAACGTGCTATGACGACTCTCTTTCATGACATGATGCACAAAGAGATCGAGGTTTATGTTGATGATATGATTGCCAAATCCCAGACGGAGGGGGAGCATTTGGTTAATCTACTGAAACTGTTCAAGAGGCTTAGGAAGTTCAGGTTGAGACTGAACCCTAATAAGTGCACCTTCGGGGTGAGATCGGGTAAACTGCTGGGGTTTATCGTGAGCGAAAAAGGAATAGAGGTGATCCTGCGAAAATAAAAGCAATACAAGAAATACCGACGCCTAAAACAGAAAAAGAAGTGTGTGGATTTTTAGGGAGGTTGAACTATATCGCCCGGTTCATATCTCACCTAACTACGACATGCGAGCCGTTATTCAAGTTGTTGAAAAAGGATCAGGTGTTGACCTGGAATGAAAATTGTCAAAAGGCGTTCGACAAAATAAAAGAATACTTGCAGGAACCTCCTGTTTTGATACCCCCAGTGGCCGGGAGACCTTTGATTATGTATTTGACGGTTCTTGAGGAAAGTATGGGTTGTGTTCTCGGTCAACACGACGAGACCGGACGTAAAGAGCATGCGATCTACTATTTGAGTAAGTTTACCGACTGTGAGTCCAGATACTCAATGCTCCAAAAAACGTGTTGCGCGCTAGCCTGGGCCGCCAAACGTTTGAGGCAATACATGCTGAATCATACAACCATGCTAATTTCAAAGATGGTTCCAATCAAATACGTGTTCGAGAAGCAAACACTCTCCGGAAGAATTGCCTGATGGCAGATGGTGTTAACCGAATACGATATCCAATATGTCTCACAAAAGGCTATTAAAGGTAGCATTCTATCAGAGTACCTTACGGAGCAGCCTATTGAGGACTACCAATCGACGAGGTTTGATTTTCCTGACGAGGATATCATGTACCTGAAAATGAAAGATTGTGAAGAACCGTTGCCGGACGAAGGACCAGAGTTGGGTTCCAAATGGCAGTTGATATTTGACGGAGCTGTAAATTCCTATGGTAGCGGAATAGGGGCAATTATCACCACTCCTCAGGGGTCGCACATCCCCTTTACTGCCCGATTGATTTTTCCCGTTACCAATAATGAGGCTGAATATGAGGCTTGCATCATGGGTCTGGAGGAAGCTATTGATTTGCGAATCAAGAACCTGGATGTATACGGAGACTCAGCTCTAGTGGTGAATCAGATTAAAGGAGAATGGGAGACACGTCAGCCCAATTTGATACCATATATGACTTATGCAAGGAGATTGTTGCCTTTCTTTGACAAGGTGGAGTTGCATCATGTGCCGCGAGCAGAAAATCAAATGGCTGACGCCCTTGCGACATTGTCTTCAATGTATAAATTTAACTTCTGGAATGAGGCTCCCCGGATTGTTATCTCTCGGCTTGATAGGCCCGCCTTCATATTTGCCATTGACGAGGCTCCCGATGGTAAACCCTGGTACTTTGACATCCAGAATTTCCTGAAGAAAAAGGAGTATCCGGCTGGGGCATCCAGTCGGGATCAGAAGACTCTCAGGAGATTGGCTGGCAATTTCTATTTGAACCCGGACGGTGTCCTATACAAAAGAAACCACGACTTAGTGCTGCTATGTTGTGTAGACGAGAAAGAGGCGAAGTTGCTCATGGAAGAGATACATGAGGGTACATTTGGTACACATGCTGGTGGGCATGTTATGACGAGAAAACTGCTGCGGGCAGGTTATTATTGGCTAACTATGGAAACAGACTGTTTCAAGTTTGCAAGGAGGTGTCATAAATGCCAGATTTATGCGGACAAAATCCATGTGCCTCCAAGTCCACTGAATGTGATGTCATCGCCGTGGCCTTTCTCGATGTGGGGAATTGATATGATTGGCAAGATTGAGCCTACGGAATCTAATGGACACCGGTTCATCTTGGTGGCAATTGATTACTTCACCAAATGGGTGGAGGCAACATCATATGCCAATGTCACCAAACAAGTGGTCGCCAGATTTATCAAACGAGATATTATCTGCAGATATGGAATCCCTGAGCGGATTATCACCGATAACGGTTCGAATTTGAATAACAAAATGATGAAAGAATTGTGCCAGAATTTTAAGATTGAGCATCACAACTCTTCTCCTTACCGACCCAAGATGAATGGCATTGTCGAAGCGGCCAATAAGAACATAAAGAAGATTGTCCAGAAGATGGTTGTGACGTATAAGGACTGGCACAAGATGCTACCTTTCGCTTTGCATGGTTATCGTACGACGGTACGCATATCAACCGGGGCAACCCCTTTCTCATTGGTATACGGGATGGAGGCAGTGTTACCGTTAGAGGTTGAGATTCCTTCCCTGAGGGTTTTACGTGATGTCCAACTTGACGAGGCAGAATGGATTAAAGATAGACTGAATCAGCTCAGTTTAATGGATGAGAAGAGACTGGATTCTTTAACATACGGTCGGTTATATCAGAGCCGGATGAAGAAAGCTTACGACAAGAAGGTACACCCTCGAAGCTTTCAGACGGGTGATCTTGTTTTGAAAAAGATTCTCCCACCACAAACAGATCATAGGGGCAAGTGGACTCCTAATTACGAAGGTCCCTACGTTGTCAGAAAAGTCTTCTCCGGAGGAGCCTTGCTACTATCTACCATGGATGGTGAAGACTTTACATCTCCTGTGAATTCGGACGCAGTTAAAAAATACTTTGCTTGAAAGTGACCCGCTGGACAGTAAAAAGAGAGTCCAGGCAAAAATGGGGCATCCCAACGAACCATAGAAAAGGGAATAAAAGGTTCGGGCAAAAGTTAGGGATAAAATTGAAAAAATGTACACCCGCGAAGTCGAAAACCTGAAAAGGGCGACTTCGGCAAAAAAGGGTATCCCGGTGAATTGAAAACCCGCAAAGGGCGATTCACGCAAAAGTTAGGGATTGAAAAAGCAAATGACTGCGGTCCAGATTTGATACAGCATTGCTCAGTGGTTTAGGAGTACCTGGGGGGGCCGTCTGTCCGAAAACAATCTCTTCCGAAGATCGAGTACCGGTAAAGCGCAGAGTCAGGCGAGTCATAGGAGGATCAGCTCATGGTGTTTGTCTGTGCCACGTTGCCGACGTGTATACAAATATTGTTTTGTATTTTCTTTATGCTTCTTATGCATATATTTATGTGTGTTTGTGCGTAACTTCCTCTTTTCAAGAGTTGCATCCAGTGTACAGAACTTTTCCTATTCAGAGGCCCGTTATCAATAAAACATGTTATTCGGTACTTGATGATTGTTCTTTACTGTTTTGTTTGTGAAAGACGCCGATGTTTTTGATAAACTTGCACTTACATAATCTTGCTGGCCCTTGCCAATAATTGCTAAGACTTCGAATTGACTGAAGTAATGTCACAGATGCTAACCCGGATAGATTCTGTTGTATAGGCCTGTTTTGTCTCGTTTGTGTTTTGCAAGGTTCTTACTTTGGGGCAAACGGTCAGGAATTGTATTCCCCAGCCAAGGTTGCTTGACGTAAGACCTGACTCCGGTTGATGTCATTCCTCAGCTAGTCGCAACTTATCCCCAGAGAGTTGAAATGACATTTATCCCTTCCCTAAGGAGGGAATTATTTTTCCTAGGAGAGTATCCTCATGGAAAGCCGTCCATAGGATTAACCCCAGCAAGTCAAAATCAATGTCCCCTGCAGAGGTTGCGTTCCTCAGCGAATCGAAAGGATGGTTTTCTTGCTCCCACAGGTCGTCTTGCCTCCGTCAGGATGTTGATCCTCAGCGGAGTGTTAACTCTAAATGTGTAAACTGTGCCCAGACAGTGTGCTTTACCCATAAGTGTCGCTTCTTCCCCAGCTAAGTTTGTTTACCAGCAGGGTGTTTGTCCTTTCCTCCCAGTGGAAATTGATGTTTAATCTCTCCCCGGCAGAGTTGACTGTGTTTCCGGCATTTATTTTACCGGAATACTTTGTGATACCCGTTCATCCCTAATAGGGTGGTATTTGTCCTCAACAGCCGTGTTGATGAAGCAAGCTTGTCAGAGCCTCCCCCAGCAGCCTGAACCTGCATTTGCATTTGCATATATTATCATGTTTGCATCTACCCAAAAACACGTAGCATTTCCATGCCATATGGAGCGTTACGCCATTGTCAAACATACGCATTTTGAAACATAAATCAGATTGGTTAACCTTTTTCTTTCAGGTGTGTTTCTCCGCAGGAGTATGAAGGGACAGATCAAATCTATTACCAGATGATCGAGGTCTCGTCGTGAGACATGTGACAATGCAGTTCATCTTATTATCCCCACAGAGTTACTGGTTGAAGTTTCTCTTATCCGGTCAGCGGAGCGTCCTTCCAGGTTTGCTGTCGCGGCAGCATTACAGGGTTTCATAAATCAAAATTTCAGAAGTGGTCACTTGTTGTCGAAACGGGTGTCGGGCAGTTATTTTCAGAATATCCCCAATGGAGTTAGCTACTGCAAAGAATAGGCAAAGAAGCTATATCCAAGTTAACTTTCCTGTAATCAGGCAGATGACTTTTTTTGTATGAAGCAGGCGGATGAACCTTTCCTATAATCAGGCAGATGACTTTTCCCGTATGAAGCAGGCGGATGAACCTTTCCTGTAAGAATCAGGCAGATGGATTTTCCCGTATGAAGCAAGCGGATGAACCTTTCCTGTAAGAATCAGGCAGATGGATTTTCCCATATGAAGCAGGCGGATGAACCTTTCCTGTAAGAATCAGGCATATGGATTTTCCCGTATGAAGCAGGCGGCTGAACCTTTCCTGTAAGAATCAGGCAGATGGATTTTCCCGTATGAAGCAGGCGGATGAACTTTCCTGTAATCAGGCAGATGACTTTTCCCGTATGAAGTAGACGGATGGAGTTTCCTATGTTTAGGCAGATGAGTTGCCTGTATGGATAGGCAGATGAGTTGCCTGTGATTAATAGGACCTCCTCGTGTTGGTGGGAGGCGACCAACTCATCCCCTGCGGAGTAGCCGGGATTTCTCCGTGTTGACGGAATGTGGAGTCCTGACGTGGACAATATCTCTTCGGGTTGACGAAATGTGAGTCCTGACGTGGACCGATTGGTGTTTAGTTGTGATTTGGCAACTTTGTTTATCTTCTTGTGTTGACAAGATTAGTCCAGTTGTGGACGGAGGTATTCGGTACCGGTGGCGTTACGCAGGTGGTTAATGTTGGAATCAGAGTTATTATCAGACGTTGAATCAGTTGTTGCTGTAACAACCAGGTTCAGTTGGTTGATGTCGTTCCCCAAGCAGTTGTGCAGTTTATTTCTGCGGTTAGCAAATTTCCGGGTTTCTTGGTATTCAACTGTCTCGTACCTCGATTGTTTGAAGGTCGTTCGCTCTTCACCCAGTCGGGTCCAAGCCGTTTGAATAGGGGCAGCTGTTGCACCCCAAAATTTGCTCAACCTTTTCTTGCCTGATATATGTTTCATTGCATTGCCATTTGCATAGTTACATCATGTACATAGTTCAATCATTTGCATATCCTAGTATATCAAGTCATACAACAAGGGATCAAGTGCTATTTATGTCAAAAGAATCCTATCTAGAGGTATTCTCTGAGCCTGAGAGACCATCCAAGTCATCAAAGAAGGGTTGAAGTCATGAGAAGTTTGAGTGCCCACAGGTGGATTTTTTCTCCTAACTTGAGGTGTATTGAAGATCATCAACATGGAATTGTGAATCTGAGGTGTGTATGGATCTCGTGGGATGCCTAGAGGGCCCTATTGAAACTTAGACAAGTCATTGTATCAAGTTCAAGAACCTCAGTTGAGGTGTGTACAAGTAGGGTTTCATCTGGGTAACCCTAGGTCAAGGAGAGCAAAGAAAGGGCATCAAGACCTAGCTCTAGGTCATGGAAATCATGGATTGATATGTTGAAGCATGTGTGTGGATGAGCCAAGACCAAGTTCAAGAGAATCAAGAGTGGTTGGAGGTGTTTGAGACAGGGTTCCTAGGGTAAAATCCCCTATATAACACTGGACTTACAAGCCACATAAGTCCAAATACAAGTTTCAAATGGATTCTAGGCCAACATGAAACTTGTAGAGCTTCTCAATACCTTTAATTTGAGTACTATAAGTCTTCAAGAAGATTTGCATAACTCAAGTTATGGTTCTTGCAAGTTACAAGTCATCAGAGGACACTGAAATTTATCTGTGAAAGTCACTTGGCTTCCAAGCAAATTTTTCCCCTCAAGTAGTTTTCAAATTGATTCTTGGCCAACATAAAAGTTGTAGGTCTTGATATTAGCTTTAATTTGAGTACTAGAAGTCCTCAAGAAGATTTGTGGAACTCAAGTTATGATCTTGGCAATCTAGGGGTATTTTGGGAAAGTTGAATTATAGGTCTTTTTCAACATGTGTCAAAATATCTATCTTCCACTCTTCAAATGAAAAATTGTTCAACATGAGATGTGCTTAAAATGGTGTTTCTAGGTCAGATATGAAGTCATGGTGAGTTGGATTGGTTTATTTCACAAAGTGCTCCAAAATGGCCTAAAAAGGGAGATATTTCAAATGATTCAAAAGAGGGGAAAATGATTTTTTGAATTAAAAGGCACAAACATGGCATATGGGTAGTCATTTTGAATGGAAATTGGATTTCAAACACATTGGCAATGTCACAATTTTGAGATGAGCCCTAATTTTATGAGTTGTTTTGAAAAGTGCTTACTTACATTACAAGTTACAATGCCAAAACAAGAATCAAAGCATTTCAGGCTGAGCTAGCTATCTAAACATGTCCCAAATCCAATTTGCAGTTGAAAGGAACATTCTAGAGCCAACTGTAACAAGCAAATTGTGACTGGTGCATTGGATTTTCAAGTGTAAATCAGAATTTTGGATCAACAGATTTGGGCCTGAATTGGATTGCAAAAGCCCACAAATAGTTTCTATTTAAGCTCTAGAATGATTCCAGATGAATTTTGGTGCAGAATTCGTGGAGAGAGGGAAGATAGCAAGTTGAGTTTCAAGAGTTCTAACTGAAAACGGTTTTGGAGTTGGGATCAAGATCAATCCAAATTGAAGTGCCTAGAAGCTTCATCTTGCTTCATTGATCGTGTTTGAAGAGTTGCAAAGCTTGAATCCATCATCTTCTACCTCTGTTGAGTCACTTTTCACAGGTATGCAACTCTTGGATTTCCTATTGATCTAGGCTGAATTAGTTAGCAATGTGCATGTGATTAGGTTCCCTATGATTGGTAGAACGATTTAGGCTTGGTTTGGCATCATTTGGTGATGATCGAGGGAGTGCACCAATTTCTGTTTGGATTCAGTTACATGTAATCTTGAGGAATTAACATGATTGTGATAACTTAGAATGATCAGTGTAACATGAGGAACATTTATGTGGTTTCAATTTTGAAGATGGTGATGATTGAGATTTTGGTACTTTCTGAACTTTGATTCGAATTCTAAAATCCATGGGGAATTGGTTGAAGTGGATGTGATATCCATGATCCTTGTGGTTTTCTGATCCAGTTTGGTACAAGAAGTTTTTGATTTGGTCACCTGCAACCGCCACTTCGTCGGAGAAGACGGTGTTTTCCACCGTGGACCACCACCTGAGAATAGTCTCAGGTCACCTGAACTTTGGGGAAGATGACCTCCTGGCCCTTGGATCAGTCCTTCAGATGGACTTTGTAAGCAGATCTGATGGCTACCATTTAAACTCAACTTTCCCCCTTTATTCCAAAACACGCCGTTTCATTAATGTGACTCAGCTTGTGAGTCACCAGCCACCTCATCCTCACGTGGACGCGCCTCAACGCTTGGATTTGATTACCAGTCTCTCCATCTGATGGCTCCCATTTAATCCAGTTTTTTAATTTCTTTTATTCTTTTTAGTATTTTCTTTTATTCCATTTAATTTCTAAAATCCATATTAAATCCAATTTTGATCCAAAAAATATTTTAAAAATATCTCCATGATCTTGGATTTAATTGTGATTTTCTGAAATCAATAAATCTCATTTTCATCCATTTTTTCAATTTAATTTGATTTTCTCCATTTGATTATTTTCTTTAATTTTCTATATTTGCTACATGTTTTTGCTGATTTTATTATGACCAATTGGTGAGGAATTTTGAGTTGGTTCTTATTGGATTAGTTAGCTTAGAGAAGCATGTATCCTTATAGATTTTATCACATTTTTGTGAATAAAATTTAGGTTAATTTGAGAGGTGAATAGGAGATGTGTTAGAATTAGGGTTTTAAAACAACTAGTTGTAGTTTAAGGCATGGTTTGGGGACTTAGTGATTGATTTAGGTCCTAGGATTTATATGGGGTATTGGGTATAGGGTTAGGTTCCCTTAGAAATTTACTTAGGATTTTATGATGAGTTTTAGCATTTTATTTGATTTTTGCAACTTGTGTGGTGATTGTGGGTTTTCCCCTTGGATTTTTGGTTTGGTTATTTTTGTTTGGGCTATTTTGGGTGTGCTTTTGGCTTGGGCTTTGCTTGGATGAATTGAAGATCAAGTGAAGTTGCCTTGGATGACTTGAAGAAGCTTGGAGTTGAAGATTTTTCATCTGTTGGAATGCCTGTCAGGGGTTTAGGATATGTAGGAAGAGCATTAGAATGGTTTTGTTTCTTCTTTTAAACATAGAAAGCTTCTTGTGCATCTATTCAATCCTATGACACAAGGTCCTCCCAAAGAAGTTCCATCTCTCCTTAGGAGGGATGTAGAGCATGCTTTGGTTGAGTAGAACTTTGAGGATACCTTTCATTTGCAATGTTAAGTTCTTAGTGACTTCCTTTGGTTGTCATTAAGTTTCTTAACATTATAACCTGATCTTGTGGAATGATTCTCCCTTGGAGGTGCTTGTTGAAGCTTGGTAAAGAGAAAGTTTGTTGCTTGTTGAAGCTTATTGAAATTGAAGTTTGAAGCTTATTGAAGCTTGGTGCTTGTTGGAGAGTGGAAGTTTAGGGCTTGAAGATAGGAGCTATTCATGAAGATGAAGGTTGTTGCTGTCAACTTTTTGTTGGTTAATCATTTGTTGCTGTCAGAGCTGCTGTTTGCTGTAGGAGTTTGATGCTGCTGCTTGGGCTGCCTCCTCTGCTTTGGTTTTGGGTTTTCTGTATTGTTTGTTGGCTTGTGCAGCTTGCCCCCTAGGTTTGAGGTGAATGTTGATTCATTTTGCCTATTGTTTTCTCTCTTGCCTCTCTCATACTGTTGCATTGCATACATTTTACTGTATTTGCTTGCTTTCTTTTCTGTTTATCCCCTAGGATCTCTGATTTCCTCTGTGCATGAGGGAATTATGGCAGACATTAGGATTCTTATCCATGCATGACAACATTTAGGTTAGATTTTATTCCCTTTTCAACCCTAGGCTTTTTAGAGCTTCTTTCTCTTCTTATCTCAAAAACACAGTAATAAGGTTAATCAAGGTCGTACGGTACGAGCCTTAAGCTATTTGAGAAAAGATTGTTGGAGGGTCACTCTTCAGTAATCTGACTGCTTAGTATGGTACCCTTAGGGTGACATGCGACGTAGTCACTTTCAAATCAGAGTCTCTAGTGCGTCAGAGATTGCAAACAAACTAAAAAACACTTCTTTCGTAAAAGATTCAAAACAAACATCAAAGTGTCATTTTTGTCCGTTTGGACTCTTAATCAAGAAAAACCCTTTCAGAAGGTAATAAAAAACAGTCAGACAAGCTTGTGTATTCCGTAGCCCGAACCACGTTTGCTCTGATCTTTCATGCTGTATGAAAGTATGTAGGCATATGATGCCGTATCCTAGCGAGCAACCTTTCCCTCCTTTCTCGTAGGTAAGCGAACTACGTTGACTCTGATTTCTCGTTCCAGACGGGAATACGTAGGCATAAAGTACGATACTTTGCCGAGTCATTTTCTTTTCTTTTTAACCCAGACCTATAGAGTAGATAGAATAACATACCCTTAGATAGAAAACAAGCGTGGATCCCGTCGAGTACGACGGACGTGAGGGGTGCTAATACCTTCCCCTTGCGTAATCGACTCCCGAATCCAGGATTTGGTTGCGACGACCATTCCTTTTCCCTCTTTGCGTTAGGTTTACTCGGAGCGTTTCCTTTCCCTCTGTTGGGATAAATAACGCACGGTGGCGACTCTTCTGTCATAGCCGGCGCCGATTTTCGCAGTAGCGACAGATTGGAGCTAGGGTTTACTGTTGCTTTTGAGCTGGAGTTTTCTGTAGCTGTGGAGCTTAACTGTTTAGGTGTTGAGGAGCCTTATTTGAAGTGTGCTTTCTCTTCCCTGGAAGTTGGAGATTATTGAAGTATGAAGATGAAAGTTGTTGCTATCAACTTTCTGTTGTTTAACCAACTGTTGTTGTCAGAGCTGCTGGTTGCTGTAGGAGTTCGGTGCTACTGTCTGGGCTGCCTCCTCTGCATTGGGTTTTGTTTTCTGTATTGTTTGTTGGCTTGTATAGCTTTCCCCCTAGGTTTGAGGTGAATGATGATTCACTTTGCTTGTTGTTTTCTCAGGTTCGAGGTTGAACAGGACTCCCTTGCCTCGCTTGTACTGCTACATTGCATGCATTTTACTGTATTTGCTTGCTTTCTTTTTTGTTTATCCCCTAGGGTCTCTGATTCCCTCTGTGTAGGAGGGAATTATGACAGACATTAGGATTCTTATCCATGCATGACAACATCAGGTTAGTTTTTATTCCCTTTTCAACCCTAGGTTTTTTTAGAGCTTCTTTCTCTTCTTATCTCGAAACAACTCAAAAATACAGTAATAAGGTTAATCGAGGTCGTACGTTACGAGCCTTAAGCTATTTGAGAAAGGTTTGCTGGAGAGCTTCTTTCCAGTAGTCTGGCTGCTTAGTGTGGTACCCTTTGGATGACACGCGACGTAGTCACTCTCAAATCATAGTCTCTAGTGCGTCAGAGATTGCAAACAAACTAAAAAACACTTCTTTCGTAAAAGATTCTAAACAAACATCACAGTGTCATTTTTGTCCGCTTGGACTCTTAATCAAGAAAAACCATTTTTGAAGGTAATAAAAAACATTCAGACAAGCTTGTGTCTTCCATAGCCCGAACTACGTTTGCTCTGATCTTTCATGCTGTATGAAAGTACGTAGGCATAGGATGTCGTATCCTAGAGAGCAACCTTCCCTCCTTTCCCGTAGGTAGGCGAACTACGTTGACTCTGATTTCTCGTTCCAGACGGGAATACGTAGGCATAAAGTGTGATACTTTGCCGAGTCATTTTCTTTTCTTTTTTGACCCAGACCTTTAGTATAGATAGAATAACAATCCGTACCTAGAAAACAAGCGTGGATCCCGTCGAGTACGGCGGACGTGAGGGGTGCTAATACCTTCCCCTTGCGTAATCGACTCCCGAATCCAGGAATTTGGTCGCGATGACCATTCCTTTCTTGTTTTGCGTTAGGTTTACTCTGAGCGTTTCCTTTCCCTCCGTTGGGATAAATAACGCACGGTGGCGACTCTTCTGTCATAGCCGGCGCCGATTTTCGCAGTAGCGACAATGCGTGCATGAGTGATTTCAAAGTTGAAAAAGCTTACCTATTGGAAAGCTTCCCTGACCTCGTTTGATGCTTTTGGGATGCTTGGATTGCTTTGGAACCACTTCAAACTTTCTGCACGAATCCTCTTTCCAAGGTGAAAGGTGCAAACTTCAACTGCAATAAAATTGTGTAACAGTTGTGGAATAGCACTTGGAACAACTCAAGACATGTTTATGGATGATGTTTGAAGGCCTGGTTGGATTGGAAAAGGTCAAAATAAGGTGTTGAGGTGTTTTATGCAAAAAGTCAACAAACTTGGTGTTGAAGGTTAACTTTTTAATTATGAGAGTTTTTATGAAGATGATGATCTGAACACCTTTTTTATGTGTTTTGTGATGTATGTGGATGGATGGTTTGATGATTTTGAGAATAGAGTAGGTTTTGGACAAGTTTATGAAAATTGAGGTTTGAAAATGGTATGATTTTGATGCACATGTGTTTGCTATGTTTTGAGGTGTTTTTTATGTGCTTTCTTGTGTGTTTTAGGCTGAGGAAATGCCCTCTATTTATAGATAAAAATTGAGGGATTGAGGGTTATGCATAACCAAGTTTGAAGCAATTGGCTTGGTTGGATTCAAAGTGGTAGTTTCATAGATTTTTGGGGTTTCAAGGCATATCAATGCCTTTCTAGAGTGGTTGAAACCTACAGAGATGTTTCTTTTGTGCCAAGAAGAGTTTGTGTGCAGAAGGAACAATGTAGAGGCTCAAGACAAGTTGACTTCTTGATTAAAGTCACTTTATGCAAATGGCATTGTGAACTTTCTTGTAAAACAATCCATAAATGGCATTATAACTTGGTTAGTGGTTCAAATCTTTGGGTAATACATCACAAAATTGTGTAAACTTATGATTAGAGGAAGATTTGCAAGTAATATGGTCTACAAAGCAAGATTGCATAGCTTTGGCTAGGGTTTGCAACAAGAATTTGCCATTAACATGAACCAAAATTTAGGTTTTGAAGGCCAACTTCATCTCTTTGAAACTCCTAGCTAAAATATGATAAAATTGTGTTCTTTGACTCTTTGAAAAGTTTGAAACATCCTCTACAACTTTCATGTTGACCACATTTCTTGATTCAAAAGGGATCATGGTGAAAAATGGCCAACAAGTGAGCTACATGACAAGGCAAATTTTGTTGGAAAATTTTCTAAGTGTTCTTGTCCAAAAAGTAATGAATCCTCCACTGCATGGCCTCACATCTCTTAATCCATGCATATTTTAAAAATAAATCCATAGGAAAAAGTTGTATTATGTAGCGAGCTCTTCAATTTGGTCTTTGGAGTAAAGAAAATGGTTACTTGATGAGGAAGTTATGGACTTGGGAAGTTAGGAAAAAATCATAGAATTTCATAACTTAGAAAAAAATCATGAAACCCTAATTTCCCCAAATATTGGTTCTTGGATGTTTTTCTTGATTTTATTGATTGATCATGATCCAATTCACATATTTCCATGATCCTTGACTTGAGGAGTCCATTATTGACCAAAAAAAGTCAAAAGTCAAACTTGACTTTGATCGGTGGTTGACTTTTGTATCAAATGAAATCCAAATTCCATACTTCAATGAAATAAAACACTTGAGCTATTTGAACATTATGTGTGGACTCTTAAGGTGTCTTTGAGTGTCTTGAATCATGCCTCAAGGCTTGAGATCATGTATTGGTCAAAAGTCAAAGATGTAGTTGACTTTGGCTCAGAAACCCTAATTTGTAGACTAGATGAATTTGAAACTTGATAAACTTGTAATGAGGCCACAATACACTTGATTGTTAATGTAGGGAAACTCTTGATCATGAGAATTTCATATATTGATGTTCAATCCGAGACTTTTACTAATCAACCAATAATCTCCTTGATACAAATCCTGTAAGTTATATGTATGCCTAAGAGGGGGGGTGAATTAGGTTCTTAGACACTTTTTCCGGTTTTTGATGATTCTTGGATTTTACTTTCCTAAATGCTTCTAGGTGATGAAAGTCGGTAAATGCGGAAAGTAAAGAACACAGCGATGTATGGTGGTTCCCCTCACAGTCCGAGAGTACTCCACTCCCCTTTCAACATGAAAGAGTATTTTACTATCAATGTTAGATTTCTACACAAGACAATCCTAACAACCAAGAACACCCTTCTTGGATTTACACAATTTTTAAGTCCTACCGAAAATGAATATCTCACACAAGGACCTCATGTATCCACAATTTGGATCACAAGGAAAACCCTACAAACTTATCTTTTATAATTCTAAGAATAAGTTGTAGTCAATATGAATTTGTATATAAGTAACAATTTGAATGTTTATCATTATGAAATATTGATCTTCTTCTCGAAACAAAGATTACTCATAAATAATATACAAGTGTTCCTTATTGTGAAAGAAGGTTGTGAAGATGTGAAAGTTAATTTCAGTGGCTTCTTTCAAAAATCGTTTGAACACTTTTTATGAAAATTCAAAAGGTTGAAGACAAAAAGTAATTTTTGAAATTTGTTTCTTGAAGGTGATTTTGATTTCGAAAATGAAAACAATTTATAGGAGTGAAAAACCTTTCCAAAAAGGTATGATTATGGGACAGAAAAACTAGCCAGTGACAATAATAGAGAACAATGCAATCCTCCATGAAAAGTTACTATTTTTAGCTGTTATTTTAGTGTTAATCGGTTAACCAAATAGGTTAATCGGTTAACACCTTTCCAACGTACAAAATATTTAAATTTTACATGTGTTAACTGGTTAACCCATATGGTTAATCGGTTAACACTGTAAAAAATTCCAAAGTTCATAGTTTTAACTTGTGTTAACCGGTTAACCCCACAGGTTAATCGGTTAACACTGAAATTTTTTGCAAAAATACTTAATTTAAAATATAGAAAGTATTTTAAAAACATTTTAAAAGGTTTAGTGATAGTGGTGTAGTGAAGTGCGATTGAAAGAACACTTGTATAAAATATTTCTAAGTAAAATATGTTTATACTGTTTCTTGTATCATCAACACCACTTGAAGTTTGTAGATGAAACTTGATCCATAGCATCATGTGCGACTTTAACTTGATCTTTGATAATGGATTCTTGTCGATTGCTTGCATCTCTTTCTTTTTGCGAATGTGTACCAATCTTGTATGAGTTGTCTTCATCAAAACACACAGGTCTTGAAGCTTGCTTCCACAATCTCCCCCTTTTTGATGATGACAACCACGTCTTTGAAAGTCTTGCTTTGATACGTGATTCACAACATTTCTCCCCCTAAGTTGGATCTCCCCCTAAATACAAGAGAGGAAGAACTTCTTCTGCATATGGAAATGTTAGAAACACAATCCTTCTCCCCCTTTGTCATTAGCAAAAAGGAAGAGGGAAATAAAAGATAGCAACACACAAGTATGCAACAACCATCACACATGATTCACACATAAACCATAACTTTAAAATTAAAATGAATGAAACATTGTACGAGTACACGAATGAAAACGAAAGTGAAATTTAAACTTAAAGTAGAAACTAGAAACTAGAAAGAAATAAACAACAATAACAAGTGTTTTTAATTTTCATCCGTCGACATTTCCTCATCTTCAGCTTCTTCTTCTTCACTACCAACCTCCTATTCATCCTCTTCTTCATTGTTTTCGGTGTTGGAATTCTGAGAATTGAGCACAAGGTTGCGAAGAGAGGTAATTGCCCTAGAGGTTTCTCTATGAAGGTTCATGGTTTCTTGGTGTTGGTTCATCATGGTTATGTAGAGAAACTCATTTGTTATACCTCCTTCAGGAATGGGGTAGGATTGGTTTGAAGCTGAGGATCCGTCGTCGGCATATTGGTAGGTTTCGTCGGAAGCTTTAATAATTCTAGTATTCTTCATAATCGTAATCTCATTGATTTCACTTGCTAATGCTTTCATCTTGATTGCCGGTTCGCGGTTCAGGTCCAAATCTGTTAACTCAAGAATCCTTGAAATCAACCGTGCATAAGGAAGCCTAGTTGACAAAGAGAGTTGTTGTTGTAGATGATACATCATAGTGAGTATCCAATAAACCTTGATCTTGTTCTTGATTGCATATAGCAGCTGCATCTCCAAGTCATTGATTTGAGAGTGGTTGGAGTCCTTTGGAATCAACATGTAACAGATAATATAGTGCAGCATTTAATCAGTAACCGTCAGATTCTTTACATAGCACAACATGCGAGCGGTCTTTTGACTTGGAATAACAGCCTCTTTTGGAAACCGGCAGATACGATAATAGTATTCCATCTTATCGTACTTAGCCCATGGACCTTCCACATGGTTGACTCCTTTCCTGAGAAAAAAATCCTTTGGATGGTATCTCTAATCTCGCAGCAATGTCGGACAGATTTTCCTTTAATTCAAAGTTCCGAACAGAAGTTTCCAATATATGTTCATCATCAGCATTCAAATAAACAGAAAGCTTATTCATAAAGGATTTGACCAAATCGGGGTAACATTTCCCGTTTCCAGATACAAACTTATCAATCTTTTGAAATCTTAACAGAGCTGGGAAGTCAAAAGAAGAAGTCGGAAATGCGTTGAAATTAACGTACTTTACCGGGAAGAGATGACGAACCCGGACCTTGAAATCCGTTCTACGCTTCTTCGTAGATTCCATGGGAGTATTGTCTTCATCAGAGGTAGAGATGTTTTTCGGTAGTTTTCCCTTGCCTTTGTTGTTGGGAGCCATTTGAGGAGTTGAAGCTTCTGACAGTTTGAGGTGCTTTTGAGAGATTTGGGGTTTTAGGGTTTTGTAAGGAAGAAGGTAAGGTGATACCAATATATAGGGAGAGAGTTTAAGTGGGTTTTTAAGTTAGGTTTGGAAGTTGGAAGAGTAATACTCTTGTAGTCAAAAAATAAAAAGAGAGTTCCAAGGATTTGTGGTTGATGATATTTAAAAGTCACTTGCACCACACATAAATAATCATTTAAACACATTTATCCAAAATTTGACTAATTTTTCATTTCTGATTTTTGAAAATTTTACAGTGTTAATCAGTTAACCATATAGGTTAAACGGTTAACACATGAAAAATTAATTTTTTTAAAAATTAAAATAGCAGTATTAATCGGTTAACCCTGGGGGTTAATCGGTTAACACATTAAAAAATCAACTCAGAATTGAAAAATTAACAGTGTTAATCGGTTAACCCTATAGGTTAATCGGTTAACACGCGCAAAATTTTGGAAAAATGTTTAAAAACAGAATGCAAACAAGTTTGAAAACATACAATATGCACACATTAACTTAAAAAGAGGTTAGATGTCACCTTCATCGAGAATTCTGAGTTCTCGTCGAATCTTGAAGAAAGGTACTTTTGCCAGTGGCTTTGTGAAAATGTCGGCGAGTTGGTTATGCGTATCCACAAAGGTAACTTCGACGTCTCCATTAAGCACATGATCGCATAAGAAGTGGTGTCGAATATCTATATGTTTGGTTCTTGAATGCATGACGGGATTTTTTGTTATGCTGATTGCACTAGTGTTGTCGCACCGAAGTGGAATGCATCCGAGGTTCAATCTGTAATCATCAAGTTGTTGCTTAAGCTAAAGAATTTGTGCACATCTACTTTCCGCTGCTATGTACTCTGCCTCAGCCGTACTTAGAGCAACACATGCTTGTTTCTTGCAAGCCCATGAAACCAATGCATTTCCTAGGATGTGACACGTTCCACTTGTGCTTTTCCGATCTATTTTACACCCTGCATAGTCCGCGTCAGAATAACCAACTAAATTGCATATACTACCTTTTGGATACCATAGGCCGACGTTTGATGTTCCCTTGAGATACTTCATAATTCTCTTTACTGCGGTGAGGTGTGACTCTTTTGGATTTGCTTGAAATCGGGCACACAAACACACACTGAACATAATGTCAGGACGGCTTGCCGTCAAGTATAGTAAGGAGCCAATCATTCCTTGATACTTTGTAATGTTGATAGAAACACCAGATTCATCTTGATCTACATAAGTTCCGAATCCCATAGGTGTAGCCATTTCCTTACAAGTATCCATTTCAAACCTTTTCAACAATTCTTTATAATACTTGCTTTGGTTGATGAAGATACCATATTTCAATTTCTTGATTTGAAGTCCAAGAAAGTAGTTCATCTTTCCCATCATGGACATCTCAAATTCTCCTTGCATCATGGATGAGAATTCCTCACATAGGTCTTTGTTAGTTGAACCAAAAATGATATCATCAACATAGACTTGAAATAATAAAGTATTACCTTTATCTTTCTTGATAAACAGAGTCTTGCCAACCTTGCCTTTAACAAATCCCTTTTTGCAAAGGAAATTGCTAAGCCGACCATACCATGCCCTTGGTGCTTGTTTTAAGTCGTAAAGAGCTTTCTTCAACTTGAAGACATGTAAAGGGTTCTTGAAGTATTCAAAGCCCGGGGGTTGTTTGACATAGACTTCTTCATTGATGTAGCCATTCATAAATGCGCTTTTAACGTCCATTTGAAATAGCTGGAAATTTAATGAATAAGCATAAGGAAGCAATAGACGATTCACTTCTAACCTTGCAACCGGAGCGAGTGTTTCCTCGAAATCAATCCCTTCCTCTTGATTGTAGCCTTGGGCCACTAATCTTGCTTTGTTCCGAATGATAATTCCATTTTCATCCAGTTTGTTCTTGAATACCCATCTTATACCAATGGTGTGCTTATCACTAGGTCTAGGAACAAGTTCCCAAACTTGATTCCTTTCAAATTGGTTTAACTCTTCTTGCATAGCGATAATCCATTGATCTTCATTTAGTGCTTCGCTAACTTTGGAGGGTTCGATTTGAGAAACAAAAGCCATGTTTAAGCAAGCATCTTGGAGATTGAGTCTTGTTGCAACGCCTTGACTAATGTCACCAATAATTTTGTCAATTGGATGATCTCTATGAGTTCTCCATTCTTTTGGTAGATCGTTGATATTGGAATCTTGTTGAATCATTATATCTTATTCTTTCATGATATATTTATAAGTATCTTCATCGGGAATTCCTACAGTATCATCATCATTATCACAAAACACAATATCCTCCTTGGAGGGGTTAGATTCATCAAATTTGAAATGCATAGATTCTTCTATAGTTAATGTTCTTTTATTATAAACTCTAAATGCTTTACTAGTAAGGGAATAACCGAGAAATATACCTTCATCCGATTTTTCATCGAACTTACCAAGATTGTCTTTGTCATTGTTGAGGACAAAGCACTTGCATCCAAAAATATGAAAGAAAGCAATGTTTGGTTTCCTTCCTTTGAATAATTCATACGGTGTTTTCTTGAGGATTGGTCTGATATTTACCCGATTACTCGCAAAACATGTCGTACTCACCGCATCTGCCCAAAAATACTTAGGTAGATTTGAGTCACTTAACATTGTTCTTGCAAGTTCCACCAATGAGCGATTCTTCCTTTCCACGACACCATTTTGTTGTGGGGTTCTTGGTGAAGAGAAATTGTGTGAAATTCCATGTTCTTCACAAAACTTTTCAAATGAGGTGTTTTGGAATTCTCCACCGTGATGACTTCTTATTGAGGCAATTGTGAGAGACTTCTCATTTTGGATTTGTTTGGCAAACTTTTTAAATGCTTTAAAAGCGTCACTTTTCTGCACTAAAAAGTAAGTCCAACAAAATCTATAATAATCATCTACAATTACTAATGCATAGAAATTACCTCCTAAGCTTTTTGTTCTAGATGGACCAAAAAAATCCATATGCAACAATTGTAGTGGCCTTGTTGTGGACACCACATTTTTGGATATGAAAGTTGATTTAGTTTGTTTCCCTTTTTAAAAAGCGTCACACAATCTATCTTTGACGAATTTGATCTTCGGTAATCCAATCACCAAATCATGTTTAATTAATTTGTTCAAGTGTTCCATTTGAATGTGAGCGATTCTTTTATGCCATAGCCATGACTCGTTGTTGTTCACCATAAGACATTTAAACTTCAAAGATACATTGTCAAGAGAAATCATAAAAATATTATTGATTCTATTACCTTTTAACATAACCTCATGAGTGACTTTGTATTCTATCAAACATTCATCTTTGTTGAATTTGATTTTGAATCCTTTGTCACAATGTTGGCTAATACTAAGAAGATTGTGCTTGAGTCCTTCGACATAAAGTACATCTTCTATTATTGTAAGAGGTAGTGAACCAATAGTGCCTATGCCAAGAATCTGGCCTTTATTATTATCACCATAAGTAACATAACCCTTGGCTTTAAGGGTTAGTTGTGAAATTTTGTTTATATCTCCCGTCATATGCCTTGAACACCCACTATCAAGATACCAATGATTTATGGATGTCTTCAAGCATACCTACAAAACAAGATTAAGTTTTGTTAGGTACCCAAATTGCTTTGGGTCCTTGATACTTATTTCCCTTTTTCACCCACACATAATGCCCTTCTGGAACACTAAAGTTACAAACATAACAAGCATTAGGTGTGTGGCCTTTAATTCAACAATAAAAACAAGTTGGTTCAAAATTGCTTTTATATCTAGGAACATAAGATTTCTTATTAGCAACCACTTTCTTTTTAGGATGTTGATGCACAATTTTAGAATTGTTTACTTTTTCCTTAGGAATTTGGTTCTTAGGCCTAACAAAGATTGTTTCATTTGAACTTGGTTTAGAGAATTTGGAGTATCCGAGTCCACTTTTATCATTAGAAAATCTTTGATGCCTAAGAACTTCTTCCAAACCAATTTGACCTTTCTCATATCTTTCAATAACTCTTTTAAGTTGAACAATTTGAAATGAGAGAGATTCACAATTTTTACATACAAAATTCTGTTTTTCACTTAAATTTTTTTTTTTCTCATCTTCAACATATTTTACTAATTCAATATTCTTTTCTTCTAAAGATGCCATTAGTTTCTTTTAAGATGAGATAGTCTTATACAAATTTTTGCATTCAAGTAACATTTCATCAATAGCATCTTGTGCATCATTATCATAAACAGAAAAGTTGCTACTAACCTCATCTTTTTCGTCATCGGAGTGGTGTGAAGCCATTAGAGCCATATTTGCACATTCATCACTTTCCGATTTTGATGAGGAACTTATCTCATTATCTTCCCAAGAAATATACGCCTTCTTGTTCTTGAAGTCCTTCTTGCCTTTAAATCCTCCTTTCTTTGGAAGCTTTGGACAATCTGGTTTTATATGGCCTTGCTTTCCACATTCATAGCATGTAACATCTTGCATTGATGCGGATGCCTCCTTTTTTCTAAAATGTCTATTCTTTTTATCATAAAGGGATTTATCATTTTTATTGAAAAACTTACCAAGTCTTTTTACAAGGAGCATGAACTGTTCATCTTCCTCCAATGCGTCATCATTTTTCTTTTCTTTTGACTCCACTTTCAAGGAAATTCCTTTGGATTTCTTTTCTAGATTTTCATGTTTCTCAAGCCTTCCAAGTTCTAACTCATGTTCTTGATGTTTGCCAAAAAGTGATGTGGATGTCATTGTTGAAAGACTTTTCTTCTCCGAAATTGCCGTCACTTTTGGTTGCCATTCTCTGGTTAAGGATCTAAGAATTTTAAGGTTCAAATCATCGTTAGTAAAGGTCTTACCGAGAGCGGTTAAGTGATTTGTCAAGTGAACGAATCTTTTCTGTAATGCCACAATGGATTCTCCGGGCAGCATTCTAAACATTTCATATTCTTGACTTAGTGTGTTCAATCTGGATCTCTTTACTTCGGCGGTGCCTTCATTTGTTTCCACTAAGGTGTCCCATATTTCTTTTGCCGACTTGCATTGAGAGATTCGGAAGAACTCATCCATACTTAAGGCACTTTGTAATATGTTGATAGCCTTTTTGTCATTAAGAATCCTTTTCTTGTCATCTTCATCGTATGGCGATTTAACCTTTGGAGTTCCTACACCATTGACGGCACTTGTCGTTTCATGAGAACCATTTTCAACAGTTTCCAATATTCCTTCTTCTTGGGCTTCTAGATGTGCCTTCATGCGAATTTTCCAAAAATCAAAATATTCTCCAGAAAACAGTGGGGGTTTGTTACTACTTCCACCGTCTTTGAAAACCGGGTTGGTGCTAGCGGAAGCCATTCTGGATCGATAGGAACAGGTTACCTTAACCTACTCTGATGCCAATTGTAAGTTATATATATGCCTAAGAAGGCTGTGAAGATGTGAAAGTTAATTTCAATGGCTTCTTTCAAAAATCGTTTGAACACTTTTTATGAAAATTCAAAAGGTTGAAGACAAAGTGGAATTTTTGAAATTTGTTTCTTGAAGGTGATTTTGATTTTGAAAATGAAAACAATTTATAGGAGTGAAAAACCTTTCCAAAAAGGTATGATTATGGGACAGAAAAACTAGCCAGTAACAATAATAGAGAACAATGCAATCCTCCATGAAAAGTTACTATTTTTGGCTGTTGTTTCAGTGTTAATCGGTTAACCAAATAGGTTAATTGGTTAACACCTTTCCAACGTACAAAATATTTATATTTTACATGTGTTAATCGGCTAACCCATATGGTTAATCGGTTAATACTGTAAAAAATTTCCAAAATCATAATTTTAACTTGTGTTAATCGGTTAACCCCACAGGTTAATCGGTTAACACTGAAAGTTTTTGCAAAAATACTTAATTTCAAATATAGAAAGTATTTTAAAAACATTTTAAAAGATTTAGTGATAGTGGTGTAGTGAAGTATGATTGAAAGAACACTTGCATAAAATATTTCCAAGTAAAATATGTTTATACCGTTTCTTGTATCATCAATGCCACTTGAAGTTTGTAGATGAAACTTGATCCATAGCATCATGTGTGACTTTAACTTGATCTTTGATAATGGATTCTTGTCGATTGCTTGCATCTCTTTCTTTTTGCGAATGTGTACCAATCTTGTATGAGTTGTCTTCATCAAAACACACAGGTCTTGAAGCTTGCTTCCACAAATCCTAATTTACAAACAAAGAAAAGCAAGAAAACATCTTGATAATTTTGAGGGTTAGCTATGTATGAATGACATGCCTAAATGTGTTAGATGCTATGCAAATGATGATGGAATCTAGGGGTAAATTTTGGGGTATGACAAATATCATCATTCTTCCTTCATAGTAACATTTTTCCTTTGTAGGAAAATAGAGTTATATGCACGTCGTCGTTTGTTGAGGAAGAAGACGACATGTTGTTCGTTAAGCCGATGTTGTTCGTTGAGGAAGAAGTTGTCATGTTGTCATTCATTGAGGAAGAAGTTTCCACATTGCCATTCATTGAGGAAGAAGCCACCGTCTTTTATTAAGAAAAATGATTTTCATCAGTTTTTGAGAGAGGAAGACACATCGTGATTTAGATCATTGAGAAAGGAAGGGGTTGTTTCTTGTGTGTGTATGAGAGAGAGCATGTGTGTGTGTGTGTGTGAGAGAGAGAGAGAGAGAGAGTGTGTGTGTGTGTGTGTGTGTGTGTGTGTGTGTGTGTGTGTGTGTGAGAGAGAGAGAGAGAGAGAGAGAGAGAGAGAGTGTGTGTGTGTGTGTGTGTGTGTGTGTGTGTGTGTGAGAGAGAGAGAGAGAGAGAGAGAGAGTGTGTGTGTGTGTGTGTGTGTGTGTGTGTGTGTGTGTGTGTGTGTGTGTGTGTGTGTGTGTGTGTGTGAGTGTGTGTATGTGTGTGTATGTGTGTGTGTGTGCATGTGTGTGTATGTGTGTGAGAGAAAGTGAGTGAGAAAGAGAAAGAGAGAGAGAGAGAGAGAGAGAGAGAGAGAGAGAGAGAGAGAGAGAGAGAGAGAGAGAGAAAGAGAGCATGCTTTAGTTTAAATGTTTAATAACCATGAAACTTAGCACATTTCCGACTTGATACACATGTATTTTAGTATGTTTTTATGTCCATTTTATGGTTTTATTGTGGTGCATTATGTTTATTTTAGGTGTTTTCTTAGTAGGGGCTTCCTTACCAAAAAATAGTACAAAGACAGCAAGGAACGGAGAAAAAAGGACACCTCATCATGAAGAAAGTCAAAGAGGGGTGCTTTTAAGCTCATGGAGATTACCATGAGGGCCATGGTGTTCACCATGGGCCTTTTAGACACATCATCCCCACTTTTTACTCATGGCATTCACCATGAGACCATGGCATCCGCCATAGGCTTCGTGTCTAGAAAAATTGCAACAAACTTGCTCAGTCTCCTCCCACTTCAGCATGATTTTCTCATACGACTCCCACACGAATCCAACCCGTCCTTAGAGCCAAAAACACTATATACAGTCTTAGTTTTTAGGTCTTTTATATCTAAGTTTCTTAGAATCAAGTAGGAATAAAAATCACTTATTGTAAAATTGCTTAATTGCTCACATCGAGTAATAACCATGCCATAGTTTTAAGATTCTGCAAGTTTCATGTTTGTACTTGGATCATTCATTGTTTAAGCTTGCCACCATATTAATTCCTGAGTTTTATTGACAAGTTTTCCAGTTTCTAATTCCCGCATTGTGTTACTTTCAGTACATATTTTTCTTCTATATTTTTCTGCACTTTACTGTTTTAAGTCTTAATATTATAATTGCCAATTTGATTGTTCTATTAGTTTAAGTTTCCTTTTTTTTTTATTTCAAGTTCTACATATTATCATTACCTACTAGTACCACTTATACATATAAATGAAAATAAATCCTACACGTACTGTGTGTCGTACCTAAAAAAATAATCCTTCACGATGGTTGCGTAAAAAATTAGTTCGAACTGAGTCGCCTCTGAACTTTATTTATCCCACTGAAGGAATAGGAAAATATCGATAAAACCTTTAAAATAGAATAATAGTCGTCACAACCATATTTAGGTTCGGGAGTCGATTACACAAGGGGGAGGTATTAACACCCTTCACGTCTGTTGTACTCAACGGGTACCTCTTAGTTAGATTTGCGATTGAATGTTAGCTTATGTCATTCGTTTTCTTCGAGTGGTAAAAATATTAAAATAATAAAAGAAAGGAAACCTCGAAAAGGGAAAAAGGGAGGTTTTTTATTAGTGTGCTTGTGAAGGATTGGGGCCCTTGTGCCTACGTATCCTCACGGTGTAATGATGAAATCAAAGCTCCATAGTTCAGGAAACTACGATGGAAAATAGAAAATGGTTGCTCGCCATTTTCTTGCAATCTTGTGCCTACGTATCCTCATGGTACAATAAGGAAACCAGAGCTCTGCAGTTCAAGGGTCTACGACTTATGATTGTTAATGGATGTTGGGTTGTTTTTCGGGGAAGAGAAAGGTACATCAAGTTGGTATATGGAAAATATTCAAGAAAAAGAAATCGAAAACTTGTTTTCAAGTTTTATCCTCACTTTTTTATTCCTTTCTTTTTATTTTGAATGGAGTTATTTGTGTGTTTACATGAAGGTTTTCTTATTATTTGCTGAGAGAAACTGGTTTATGTTGTTGATGGAAGATTGATTTAATGGAGGAAGTATGAATTTAATGGAGGTAGAAGAAGGTGATGAATGAGTGTTGTCGAAAATGAAAGAGATAATAGTTTATTGTTAAGATTAAAAGAATGAAATAGCAGAAGAAGTTGAATGAATTGATTTTTTCTCTGATTTCCACTCACTGCCCCTTTTTCATACTACCGCACTTTTCTTGTTATAATGCAAGATATTTTAATTTTTTGTTGCATTTTTTCCTTTTGTGAGAGTGATACGAGTGGAATTAATTGTGTGAGGTATTTATTGGGAGTGGTCCCCAATTAATTGTGAGAGAAAGTGAATACATGAAAATGAAAATGAGGTGATGAGAGGATTTGTGGTCAAAAGAAAACATGTCTACAAAGAGAGAGTGTTATTTATGAGTGAGAATTGCGTGAGAATCTTGGGATGCGCTGTACATCCTCATTTAGGTGTTGTGAAATTTTGTTTTTTTTATGATGATAGAGGGTGAGGAGAGGATTATGGGGAATATTTGTTTGGGAGTACGAAGACTAATATGTGTGTGTGTGTGTGTGTGTGTGTGTGTGTGTGTGTGTGTGTGAGAGAGAGAGAGAGAGAGAGAGAGAGAGAGAGAGAGGAAATATGGATATTAATTGGTAATGGTCCAAAGTAATGCAAGTCACGTGTATGCTCATCAGTGGGGGTATTTTGAATTTGAGAGAGAGTATTTTCTTGATGTGAGATCCTCTTTATTCAAGCTGAGTGGAGGGATGAAATGAGTGGGAGCTTTTTGTTTGTTAGTGAAAAGGACTCCCCTTTCCAACTCCAGGCTGCCACACGCTAATGGTTGAGAGGGGAAATATTTGTTGCCAGTTGGATGTCACACATTTGTTGTTGTGATTTGTCCATATTTTCTTTTTTTTGGTAATTTTGAATAAAATAGAAACAAACTATCAGTTAAATATAAAAACCAAATATTCAAAATAAATTCAATCTGATTATTCAATAAATCCTAATTAATCACATTGATTATTTTAACTGAAACATAAAAATAAAACGAATGGAAATGAATAAAAGTCGGGCGCAAAAGTGCATGGAAAATTAAACTGAATGCACTAAAATAATCAGCACGAAATAAACTACTCGTAAAAATACAGCGTTTGGTCAGATTTTGAAATAAGTTTTAACCGGTTAAAAGGCTCAAACTGATCAAAATGTGACTGAAAAAAATTGTCAAAAAATAAAATAAGCACGTCAGGTTATACTATACGTACCGTAGATTAATGATATTGACGTGTGAAAACTCAATTTTGAAATTTCTCGTCCACTAATTTTATGCGCAGTTGAGATATGATTCAATCGGTATGTCGATATATCCGAAAATTTATTCTGGATGACATTTTAGATATTATTCATAATGAAAGACATGTTATGCTATACAGGTGATGCAAAGTAAAGATAAAGTCAGATGAAGGAAAACTCTAAAATGCCCGAACAAAATTAGGGTATGACAGCTGGCCCTATTTAATTATCTTGAACTAGAAAATATGAATGACAACGGTTTTCATATATTCATGGTGGAAGATAATTAAATACTAAAAGACCCTGAATTTTGTCCTTCGAGATGAAAAGGTGAAATTAATAGAAGAAAATGTAGGGAGAAAATGCAATAAAGCAAACATTTAGAGAAAATGAAACAATCAAGACTCTCTGATAATCGTCAGAGCACTATCTTGAACAAAACAAGTGAGATTCCCTAAGGATCAACGAAGCAACATGTTCTATGATATAATTGAAACTTTCCAAAGATGGAACTATATCCCAATCATATATAAGACTCTTCGAGGATACTATAGTTGTTTCTCAAATGTTTAACAATTGGGGAAAATAAATCAGAAAGTACTCCCTTTGGAGGAGGTTTATTGGCAATGCTCTGCAAGGGAAAAGCTCATAAGAGGCATTTTAGGATAACCTCTGCTTGGGGAGAAAATGTAACACCCCCTTTCTATACCCCCAATTAAAAAATTAAATCATTTAGGCACTTGATAAAAGTTTCATCAGAGTTTAATTAATACATGATATAAAAGAGGTGTGTCACATTATCATGAGATTAAACACCTACAACATCTGCTCAAATAGATATGCAACAATGGGCAATTCACAATCTAGGAGAACATAGTTCTAAAACCCACATCTCAATATTTAGAATAAAGCGGAAACATCTAAACATTGAATCAATACATTCATATAAACATATATACATCATTCAGTTAATTCTTATGTACAAACATCCATCATCAGATACATACGCAGATGTATCACAAAAGAAATCAAAACAAATGTATCTCCAAAAAGAGCCAAAGGCTTCCTAACTACCCAGATGTTACATATCAGACCCATCGACCAAAAAATAATGAATACCTGCTTCACAAAAAGGACCTCCAGCAATCCTACTATGCAATGCCTCATAGAGCATCATAAAACAGCAGAAGGGTGAGAAACAATATCATAACAATCACTACGTATAATTATATATATTTGTATACATACATGGGATTTACGCAATTCAAATTCTCACCACATCTCATCACAATGCATATTCAAACAATCAAACATATTCATCAAATCATGCGTCTATACACACTCATCATTTTCCACATTAACATTTAGAATTATGTTCAATTCACTCCATGCATCATATAAAGATGACCAATGCAACTCATAGAGACCGACTCACGACCCTATGCAGATGCAAATGCGGTACCGACTCAATTCAGCATATTCTCCAAGGAATCAAGTATTCAGCAGATTCTCCAAGGAATCAAGTATTCAGCAGATTCTCCAAGGAATCAAATATTCATCAGATTCTCCAAGGATTCGAATATTCAGCAGATTCTCCGAGGAATCAATTACTCAGCAGATTCTCCGAGGAATCAAATACTATAACAGATTCTCCAAGGAATCAACATCGCTAGGATGTACATCATGATGCCTTTTATGCAAAATGACTCACAACATTTCTCTACATGCATACATATTCGCAAATATATCACTATGCATATTCATCTCATACAGGCACATACAATCTATATACATCCACAATATACTTATACTCCATAATATATATACTCTTCATTTCAACACATACCATTCCATATAAGGCATACACTTTCACAATCCAAATTCCACATTCTAGGATTCACGCTTTGCGGCTACCCACAGCATAACGTACCACATGGCACACAAAACTATTCAATTCGAGAAGTATTAAACATAACTGAACAAAGAAATCCGCATGGAAAGGAAAAACACAGAAAACAGGAAAATGTTGTCGCATTCGCTAACCTTCGCCAGGCGAAGCCTCTAGCGAACCTTTGCTACTTAGTTCTCCTGGCGAACTTGCCAGTGAAGACCACTGGGAGTTATTCTGGAATTACTCGCTAGCACACTCGCTTGGCGAACCTTCGCCATCCTCATTCGCCTGGCGAACTTGCCAGCGAAGACAGGGTGGATGTTTCTGACTTGGTTCGCTGCTGCTTGCTAGGCTTCGCCTGGCGAATCTTCGCTGCCGTTTGCCTGGCGAACCTGCGACCTCAGAACTTCCATGGCTGTCCAAAAGCCCGAACTTCACAAACCGACCGATTCTAACACCAAACTACCCCAGTAAGTTCAACCCAATAACACCTGACTATCCTACTCCATCCATTTCTCGATTCTAACCGGTTAAAACCACATTCTACCGATTAAATCCTAATATTGACCTACGATGAAAATGAGTCGAAACTCTTCTCAATCCAAGCTCAAACAACTAAAAGCATACATAATCATACACATTAACAGTATAATAGAGTTTCACACCCTTACCCGATCGATTGAAAGCTTGGATGTCGATCCTTGATGAAATTCTAGGTTTTCCTCTTCTTTCTCCTCTTTCTTTCTCTTGTTTTTCCACTAATGTTTCTATCTATCTCCTTTTCTCTCTTATCTCATATTTCTATTTTCTTTCCTCTTCATTTCCTTCCAAACACTTAATACTAAATGTCTAAAATACCCTTTACTCTATTTTCCCCGAAAACTCTCCGAATCGGTAAAAATAGCACAACAAGCGAACATAACACATTAGCACATAAGTATCACAATTTAAAACAAATATAAATCAAATAAATCAAAGGACTCAACAAAATAATGGGAATTCAGAATTTGGGGCATTACAACTCTCCCCCACTTTAGAAGTTTTCGTCCTCAAAAATATTACCTGATTCAAACAGCTCTGGATGCGACTCTTGCATCTTGCTCTCCAATTCCCAAGTCATATTGCCTTCTGCAGCACCTCCCCAGGCTACTTTCACAAGTGCAATATCCTTTCCCCTTAGCTTCTTAACTTCACGATCCAAAATCCTAATCGGTAAAACCTCAACCGTAAGGTTATCTCTTACTTCAACCTCGTCCATAGGAATAACGTGTGACGGATCCGGAACATACTTCCAAAGTTGCGAAACATGGAACACATCATGCAAATTTGAAAGTTTCGGAGGCAACGCCACACGATACGCCACAGCACCCACACGTGCAATAATCTGATATGGACCGATGAAACGAGAAGTCAACTTCTTCGACTTCAAGGCACAACCCACACCCGTAACCGGTGTAACTCTCAAAAAGACATGGTCGCCTTCTTGAAACTCAAGGTCCTTCCTTCTCTTGTCATGGTAACTCTTCTGCCTACTCTGAGAAGCTCTCATCTCCTCCCGAATAAACTTCACCTTCTCCGTCGTTTGTTGTACCATTTCCGGTCCAACTACCGACCTCTCACCTGTCTCATGCCAACACAAAGGTGTTCGACATCTCCGACCGTATAAAGCCTCGAATGGTGCCATACCAATGCTCGAATGTAAACTGTTATTATAGGTGAATTCAATCAACGCCAAATAACTATCCCAATCACCACCTTGCTCAAGCACGCAATAAATCTTCCAACGACTGAATTGTCCTCTCGGTTTGACCGTCCGTCTGCGGATGGTAAGCCGAACTCAACCTCAACTTAGAACCCAAGGTACCTTGCAGACTTTCCCAAAATCTTGAAGTAAATATAGGATCTCCATGCAACTTTACAATCACACGAACATAAATCTCGGCTAATTTCTCCAAAGGATAACTAATATCAATCAGAATGAAGTGAGCAGATTTAGTAAGTCTATCAACGATCACCCAAATAGCATTATGACCTCTTTGTGTATTCGGCAATCCCGTAACAAAATCCATCGATATGTTATCCCATTTTCATTCCGGAATATCCAACGGTTGCATCAATCCACTAGGCTTCTGATGTTCCACCTTCGACTTTTGACACATCAAACACGAGTACACAAAATGAGCAACATCTCGCTTTAATCCGGACCACCAAAAGATCTTCTTCAAATCTTGGTACATCTTATTCGCTCCCGGATGAATACTCAAGTTACTCCGATGACCTTCTTCCAATATCATCTTTTTCAACTCCGCATCGTCGGGAAGGCAAATACGACCACGGAATTTCAAAACACCAAATTCATCAACCTTGAAATCTTCATTCTCATTCATCATCAAATCAACGAACTTTAAATCCAATTTTTGTTTTTCACAAACGGTCGCAAGAAAATCATTCGTAATATGAAGCATACCAAGTCTCACACTTCTCGGCGTCACTTCACAAACCAAACTCAAATCTCTAAAACTCTCCAACAATTCCCATTCTCTTATCATCAATATTGACATATGAACCAACTTTCGACTTAAAGCATCGGCTACTACGTTTGCCTTACCCGGATGGTAATTCAAACCAAAATCGTAGTCTTTCAAAAACTCTAGCCATCTCCTTTGTCTCATGTTCAACTCTTTCTGGTCAAATAAATATTTCAAACTCTTGTGGTCGCTAAAAACCTCAAATCTTGCACCATAAAGATAATGCCTCCAAATTTTCAAAATGAACACCACGGTCGCTAACTCCAAATCATGCGTAGGGTAGTTCTTCTCATGCACTCTCAATTGTCTCGAAGCATAAGCCACAACTTTCCCATCTTGCATTAAAACACCACCTAAAACGGATAAAGAAGCATCACAATAAACCATAAATGACTCTGTCGGATTCGGTAAAATCAAAACCGACGCCATTGTCAACCTTCTCTTAAGCTCAACAAAACGCTTCTCACAATCAATATCCCAAACAAAAGCCTTTCCATTACAAGTCAATTGAGTCAATGGAAGTGCCAACTTCGAAAATCCTTCAATAAACCTCCGATAATAATCGGCTAATCCCAAAAATCTTCGAATCTCCGTAACTGACTTAGGAGCTTCCCACTGCATTACCGCATCAATCTTGGATGGGTCAACACTAATACCATTTCCAAAAATAATATGTCCAAGAAAACTCACCTCCGATAACCAAAACTCGCACTTCGACAACTTGGCATACAGTTGCTTCTCTTTCAAAATCTGCAACACAATTCTCAAATGCCCCTCATGCTCTTCTTGAGACTTAGAGTAAATCAAGATGTCGTCGATGAACACCACCACAAAATGATATAACTGCTCATGAAAAATACGATTATATATTCCATGAACACAGCCGGCGCGTTAGAAACTCCGAATGGCATCACCGTATACTCATAATGACCATATCGTGTCCTAAATGCCGTCTTTGAAACATCTTCTTCTTTCACCCGAATCTGGTGATAACCCGATCTCAAGTCAATCTTACTAAAAACACGGGCTCCAACCAATTGATCCATCAAATCGTCTATTCTTGGAAGCGGATACTTATTCTTAATCGTCACTTTATTCAACTGTCGATAATCAATACACAACCGCATGCTTCCATCTTTCTTCTTTACTAACAATACCGGTGCACCCCAAGGAGAAACACTTGGTCTTACAAACTTCTTATCCAACAAATCGTTCAACTGCTTCTTTAACTCTACCAATTCCGATGCCGACATACGATACGGTGCCATCGAAACCGGTCTAGTACCCGGAACTAGATCAATAGAAAACTCAATCTCTCTCTCCGGAGGCACATCCTTAGTATTTTCCGGAAACACTTCTGGAAATTCTCGCACTACGGAAAACACCTCCAGTTCCACTTTACTCTCTACCGACAAGGATGCAAACAAACCAAACAACTGAGCTTCGTCCGCTAAAAGTTTCTTCAACTCTTTAGTGGATAGAAAACTCTCACTTCCATCATCTTCCAAATAAGGAAATCTTACCAACTTGTGATAGCAATCTAGATGAACCTTATTATATTGCAACCAATTCATACCCAAAATCACATCCAAACCGTCCAACGGAAAACACACTAAATCCATAACGAAGTCTTTACCATACATGGTCAAAGGACAACTTATGCATACCAAAGAAGTAGTTACCGACCCCGAAGCGGGAGTCTCAATAACCATGCCACCACTCAAAGAAACCATGCACAAATCCAAACGGTTGGCACACTCAAGAGAAATGAATGAATAGTCGCTCCAGTATCAATAATAGCAACTAAAGGCACATTATTAATAAAGCATGTTCCTTTAATCAAACAATCCGCATTAGTAGTGTCCGCACCGGCTAACGCAAATACCTTTCCGCCCGCTGGAGCTTGCTTCGGTTTAGTACAATTGGGCTTAATGTGACCCCCTTCGCCACAGTTGTAGCATTTCACCACATTCTTTCTACAATCTGAAATGGTATGTCCAGGAATCCCACAGTTAGCACACTTCTCCCCAGATTTTCCACAATCAAAAGACTGTGGCCCATTACGCCACACTTGAAACATTTAATCATACTAGAACCTCCTCCGGGCTTCCTATCAAAGTTTTCCCTATGCTTGCCTTTATCAGCAGGCGTCATATAAGGTCCACTCCTCACCGGTTGCTTCCCTCTCTTCTCATTCAAACTCTTATAGTGAGTGGAACGAGCTTTACTATCTTCTTCAAAAATTCTACAGCATTCGGTCAAGTCCAAAAATCTCCTAATCCTCTGATAACCCACCGCTTGCTTGATCTCAGGGTGCAAGCCATTCTCATACTTAATACATTTGGAAAATTCCGCCGTCACCGCATCATAGTGAGGATGAAACTTCACTAACTCTGTGAACTTAGCCGTGTAGTCTATCACAGACATGTTGCCTTGTTTCAATTCCAAGAACTCCATCTCCTTCTTTCCCTTCACACTCTCAGGATAATACTTTCTCAAAAATTCGGTGCGAAATAGATTCCAAGTGATTTCTTCATCGTCTACTTCAAGAACTTGTCTTATACCGACCCACCAGTCATCGGCTTCCTCTCTCAGCATATGAGTCCCAAGTCTCACCTTGTTGCCTTCAGCATAATTCATAACTCTAAAGATCCTCTCGATCTCCTTTAACCAAATCTGAGCACCGTCCGGATCAAATCTTCCCTTGAACATAGGCGGTTGATTCTTTCTAAACTCATCGTTCGCATTCACATTCGGTGCGCCTTGCACCGCCCTAGCCATAGCCTCCAACGCCGCAGCCATAGCATTGTCATTATGACCAGCCATATTTTGAGGATTCCCAAAAATAACAACAAGGTTAAACAACTGTTCAACCAACAAAACAACGAGACAGACACAACTGACTAAACACTGGCTCTGATACCACTTAATGTAACACCCCCTTTCTATACCCCAAATTAAACAATTAAATCATTTAGGCCCTTGATAAAAGTTTCATCAGAGTTTAATTAATACATGATATAAAAGAGGTGTGTCACATTATCATGAGATTAAACACCTACAACATCTGCTCAAATAGATATGCAACAATGGGCAATTCACAATCTAGGAGAACATAGTTCTAAAACCCACATCTCAATATTTAGAATAAAGCGGAAACATCTAAACATTGAATCAATACATTCATATAAACATATATACATCATTCAGTTAATTCTTATGTACAAACATCCATCATCAGATACATACGCAGATGTATCACAAAAGAAATCAAAACAAATGTATCTCCAAAAAGAGCCAAAGGCTTCCTAACTACCCAGATGTTACATATCAGAGCCATCGACCAAAAATAATGAAGACCTGCTTCACAAAAAGGACCTCCAACAATCCTACTCTGCAATGCCTCATAGAGCATCATAAAACAGCAGAAGGGTGAGAAACAATATCATAACAGTCACTACGTATAATTATATATATCTGTATACATACATGGGATTTACGCAATTCAAATTCTCACCACATCTCATCACAATGCATATTCACACAATCAAACATATTCATCAAATCATGTGTCTATACATACTCATCATTTTCCACATAAACATTTAGAATTATGTTCAATTCACTCCATGCATCATATAAAGATGACCAATGCAACTCATAGAGACCGACTCACGACCCTATGCATATGCAAATGCGGTACCGACTCAATTCAGCAGATTCTCCAAGGAATCAAGTATTCAGTAAATTCTCCAAGGAATCAAGTATTCATCAGATTCTCCAAGGAATCAAATATTCATCAGATTCTCCAAGGAATCGAATATTCAGCAGATTCTCCGAGGAATCAAATACTCAGCAGATTCTCCGAGGAATCAAATACTATAACAGATTCTCCAAGGAATCAACATCGCTAGGATGTACATCATGATGCCTTTTATGCAAAATGACTCACAAAATTTCTCTACATGCATACATATTCGCAAATATATCACTATGCATATTCATCTCATACAGGCACATACAATCTATATGAAGGTGAGAAAATTACTTAGAAGGGGGGGTCGAATAAGTATGACAAATAATCAAAGATTCAAAACACAGTTATTTTTATCCTGGTTCGTTGAACTCAACTACTCCAGTCCACCCTCTCAAGAGTGATTTGCCTTTCTCAGTCAAGGACTAAATCCACTATTTAATCAAACATATTACAATAGTAACACCTAAGAACAATTGTTCTTAGTCTTCTCAAGAGATACTGATCCCAACTGGATCCTCTTAAGGATACCTTTTACAATCAATGTAAAACTATTACAAGAGTAAGAATGCTTCTAAAAAGCTATTATCACAACTGTGATATTTCTCTTAGGTTTAAGAACAATGTTACAGCAAATAAGATAAAAGAGCTTTTGGGAGATTTGCTTTTTGAGTGAATTTTGCAAGTAGTTCGTTACTGAAGTGGACTTCTTTATGTAGGCACTTAGATCCATGAAGTCTTGTCAACGTTGAAGGCTGTGCTGAAAAGCCAGGAGCCTTTTGTCTTTACATTGGAGGTTGTGCTGAAAAAGCTTGATGCCTTTTGTCTTTTACTTTGCAGAAACTTTCCTTAGAATGGAATGCACAGATAAAACCTTTTTGTCTGTGTTCTTGTGTCTAGCATAAAAGAGGAAAGAGCTGTTGAGATATGCCAACGTACATATTCAAATCTTCTTCACTAAGTAAGTTCAGCTATCAACATTAGAGTCTGGATCTTCAGAATCTCCAGAGTAGAGATCTTCTGGATCTTCAGAGTCTTGGGATGTTCTTCAGATTATGTTGAATCAGAGTATATGCAGCTTGTGTACTTGAGCGTGTAGTTCTGTCAGATCAGAGTCTTCTATATCAGATTCTCAATACTTATGCAGCGCAGTATCTTCAGAGTCTTCTGATGACTAAGCTTCTGAACTCTCAGAGTCTTCTATTCTTTAGAGGCTTCTGCTTCAGAATCTTCAGTAGATAGCACTCAGATTCTTCTGGAGGCAACATTCAGATCTTCATCTAAGATGCTCTTGAACCTTTTAAGCCTTTCATAATATCATTGTTCAGATCCAAATTTGCTCTTTAAGAATATTTTCTTTAGTACCTGTAGCAAACAGTCTAGAACAAATTTAGAGTATATAATTCTTGAATACAAAATTCATAAGTGTTATCATCAAAACATAGAGATATTACTAAGAAACAATCTGTGTTCTTACAATCTCCCCCTTTTTGATGATGACAAAACATGAGAGATTTTGTTCAATAAAAAGTATGAATTATAACTCCCCCTGAGATTAACAATCTCCCCCTGAAATAAATACTCTAATATAAGAAAACACTTCCCTTTTTGATTAAGTATATTTCAGATTCAGAGCTGATGCAAGAGGTTTGACTTTCAGAATCAAATCTTATACCAGATAATTATGACTTCCTTCAGTCAGAGCGCCTGGTTATCATCTTGCTTGAATTATCTTCCAGAGTAAAGATATCAGAGTAAGCTATCAGAGTTGATTGAATACTCAGATTTGCTTTGAAGATCAGGTTCTGGTTGGAAAAGTCTCAGGGTAACTTCAATGAATTATGTAAGTTATATCAATGTAATCTGAAAGACTTAAATTCAAAGTTAGTTAATAAAATGTCTGAGTTTCAGTTTTAGTAATTTGCTTATAGGTTGAACAATCAGATTCTCTTTTTCTCCCCCTTTTTGTCATAATCAAAAAGATTTTTAAAGACATAAATATACAGAAGAAAAGAAGCATATAGAAGCAAAAACATCAACATTCATTTAAGCATATCAGAGTTCACAATCACAGAGTCACAAAAGAGCAGATAGATGCCAAAAAGCATAACACAACAATAAGAAAACAACAGAAGCAATAACATGTGCAAAAACATCAAATAAAGCTAAGTCTGGCGTGAGGCAATAAGGGTCAAAAGCTCTATCATTTTGGCAGTTGACTCTTCTTACTTAGACATCTAGGTCTTAATCTCATCAGTTGTCTTCTCTTGCTTTACCATCCAATCTTTTATTTCCTTGACATCATTCACAAGCTCTGTGACCACAGATGAAGAAGGAGCAGATGCAGTAGCAGCAGTGTTCTCTTTAGGCTGGTTCTCTTCAGAAGCTTGTTCAATCATTTCAGATTCAGGAGCCTCTGGAGGAGCAGCTTCCAGAAGCAACACAGGAGGAGGAGGAGGCATGTTCATCAGAGTTATCTTGATTAATTCTGCAAACTGAGTCTTAGCAAGCTTAGAGCATTTAGCTCTAACTTTTAAAGCAGCTTTGTTGAACATCCAGATGAAACGCTTCCAAGAAGCATTTGAAATAGCTGGATCCAAACTTGACATGCACACATCCTTAACACGAGCATATTCAGAATCTATCTCCTTCTTGAATATTTCAAACATAGCACTAACACATGATCCTAGATCTGACTGTTCAGACTGTTCAAAGGGTTTAGGATTAGGAGTGTTAACAGGAGTAGGTTCAGATGGTGTAGGTTCAGATGGTTGTGGTTGAGGTGATGTTGGTTGAGATGTTTGGATGTCAGATTGAGGGAGTTCAGATGGTTGAGGAATAGTTTGTGTTTCAGATAGATTGGTTTCAGATGGTTGAGGGATGGTTTGTGTTTCAGATGTTTGAGTTTTAGATGGTTGAGAGATGGTTTTCTGAGGTGGGGAGTTGGTGGAGTATGAAACATGGAAATGTTAACATCTTCCTTCATAGCATTGTCAGAACGTGCTTGTTTGAGTGACTCTGGTTCAAAATCAGATGAATCAGATGATTCACAATCAGAAGATTCTTCTGAGTGAACAGATGTTGAAGAAATGTTAATGGATTGATTGAGGGGTTCTATATCCAGAAATATTTGGATCTTCTGATGGAACTGGTTGTTCAGAGTGTTCAGTTTGAACAGTCTCTGGTTGGTTTGGTTCTGAGATGATTATATCTGGTTGGGGAATTTCTAATTGGGGATTTTCTGGTTGTGAAATTGCTGGTTGTGGAATTTCTGTTTGAGGAATTTCTGTTTGTGAAATTTCTGGTTGAGTAGGTTGAGGGGGTTCAGATGTAGTATGAGGTTGGGGTTCAGAGGGAATTGGTACAGAAGATGGTTGTGAATTTACTGGTTCAGATGAAAGGTTTGCAGATTGTTTGGGTTTAGAAGTTCTATGTCTAAGGTTTGGAGAGAGTTGAGGTGATGAAAGGGGTGAATGAACAGCAGGTGTAGGATCAGATGTTAATACCTGATGAATAGTGTCTCTAATCTCTTTCAGAGTAGCATCTCTAGAATTGATTTTGGCTTTCTTTACTCCTTTCTTCTTCTTCCTTGGAACTTCAGATACTTTCCTTTTCTTCTGAACCGATCCTTCTTCAGCGTTTCTCTTACTACGCCTTTCCTTCATCAGATTGGGCATTTCTTCTCCTTGTTTCTGAACAAGGTTAGCAGGTAGAGGAATTTTTTCCTTCAGACATTCTGCAATGTAAGTCCAGACAATACTTTTTGGTTCATCTGCACTGAACATTGGAAAATCTTCTATGGGTATCCTTCTGCCATTGACCTCCTCAGAGTTTATCTTCCTTAGTTTACCATTCAGCTCTGAAATGAATTTCATCCTTTTCAGAGTGAGTCCATTTATCTCAGATCCAATGATGTATGACAGATCCTCTGTTATCTTTGCATCTATCAGATGCTTCACCAACTTGTTTTCTATAAGGATGTCTGAAATCAGTCTTCCCAGAGGTATCCAAGTTCTAACTTTCCCAGCTTTAGCTCTGGCCTCTTCTCTAGTCTCTTTGACATGAGTCAGAAGATGACTGAAAATCAGATAGGGCAGATCAACCTTAATATTCTGGCTGATGCAGTAAATGAAGTATAGATGCTCTGAACTCACATAGTCTGGTGAGTTGGTTGACTTTCTGTGAAAGATTTTACTCATAAATATCTTTGCCCAGATCCTATAGATAGGTTTCAGATCTTTAACCTTACTTGTTGGTGTTCCAGCTACAGTAATTTCTTCATATACCTTAGCCATATCAATACGTGAAGAGGCTAGGTTTGTAACACCATCAGATTCTTCATAACTGAACAGTTGCCTGATCAGTTTCTCAGTAATCACTATCTCCTTCCCAAGGATAGATGAGTGAATGAACTTAGGACCAGTACTAGCGTGAATCCAGAATTCCTTTACAAGAGTTGGGTATACAGGACCCATTAGCCTCTCAAAGTACTTCTCCCATCCTTGAGCTTTAATGGCAGTTGTTAGGTCAAACCCATTTTCTTCTATTGATTCAAGATCAACAAAACTCTCACACAGAACCTCAAGATCCACAACTGGAGTAAAAAGAGTGCGTTCTGGTTTCTTGTACATTATATTTTTGTTGGAGATCTCAGCAGCATTTGATGTAGAAGCCATTGATGAGGATGAAGCTTTTGATTTTGGTTTAGGGTTTTGGTAGAGGTTGAAGAGAGAACAGAAACGCATAAGTGTAGTGAGTGTGAAAAGTGTGAAAATAGTGTGATAGGTGGTATTTATAGAAAACTAAAAAATCAAGCATTGGGCACATCAAAAGACACATGCGCACGTTTACACAGCATTTAATGAAAGTAATCATTTCAAATTAAAATTATGACAATTGGGGGGGAAATCCAAGAAAAATGAGATTTTCAAAGCAATACCTCAAACGTCAATTCAGTAGAGCACTCCATCTTTTTAGATACTGAGTGACACGTGTTTGCTTTGTATGTGCATCTGATATCTCTCAAGAAATGAAACGTTTCCAACGTTCAGATCTTCTGAGTTTGTTAGTTCAGAGTTTCACACAAATAAATCAATTAAAGATAAATGAACAAATAATCAGATGAAAAACTTCAGATCTTTAAACATTTTGCATCTAAGAAGTTGCCTCTGATAAATATTACTCTGGACAAAAATCCATACAAATATTTTTCAGAATGAACTTAAATCTATCTTCAGCAAGGGGTTTTGTGAAAATATCAGCCCATTGATGATCTGTATCAACAAAAGCTAGATTTATTACACTCTTCTGAACATAGTCTCTGATGAAGTGATGTTTAATTTCTATATGTTTAGCCTTAGAATGTAAGATTGGATTTTTTGACAAACATATAGCAGAAGTATTATCACAGAAGATAGAAAGATTACTCTCATAGATCTGATAATCTTCTAACTGACTCTTCATCTAGAGCATCTGCGTACAACATCCAGCAGTAGCAATGTATCCTGCCTCTGTAGTTGATAGTGCAATAGTGGGTTGCTTCTTGCTGTACCATGAGATCAGATGACTTCCAAGAAACTGACAACTTCCAGAAGTGCTTTTACGTTCAACTCTGTCTCCAACATAATCAGCATCACAGAATCCAACTAATGAAAATTCATCAGATCTTCTGTAACACAGACCCATGTTAGTAGTACCTTTCAGATACCTTAGAATCCTCTTAACAGCTGTTAAGTGTGATTCTCTAGGATCCGATTGGAATCTTACACATAAGCAGACACTAAACAGAATATCAGGTCTAGAAGCAGTCAAGTATAGAAGAGATCATATCATACCTATGTAGAGTTTCTGATCTACCTTCTTACTTACCTCTTCCTTACCTAGAGTGTTTGTAGGGTGCATTGGAGTTTTTGCCATCTTACTATCAACCATGTTGAACTTCTTCAGAAGCTCTTTAACATATTTGGTATGGTGTATGTAGATGCACTCTGGAGTCTGGTTGACTTGGATTCCCAAAAAGAATCTCAATTCTCACATCATGCTCATCTCAAACTCTGCCTGCATACATTTAGCAAACTCCTTTCCAAGTATAATATTTGTTGATCCAAAAATAATAGCATCTACATAAATTTGACAAATCAACAGATCTTTCTTAAGAGTTTTACATTCTTAAGAGTTTTACAGAATAAAGTTGTATCCACTTTTCCTCTGATAAAATTTTTCTTCAGAAGGAAATTGCTCAACCTCTCATACCAAGCTCTGGGAGCTTGTTTTAAGCCATAAAGAGATTTCTTTAGTTTAAAAACATGATCTGGAAAGTTTTCACTTTCAAAACCAGGAAGTTGGTGGACATATACTTCCTCTTCTATAATACCATTAAGAAAGGCACTTTTAACATCCATCTGATATAGAGTGATGTTATTTTGTGCAGCAAATGAAATAAGAAGATGTATAGATTCTAACCTTGCCACTGGAGCATAAGTTTCAGTGTAATCAATACCTTCATGTTGACTGTATCCTTGAGCAACCAGCCTTGCCTTATTCCTTTCAACTTCTCCCTTTTCATTCAACTTATTCCTGAAGACCCATTTTGTTCCAATAACGTTGAATCCTTTAGGTCTAGGAACCAGATCCCAAACTTCATTTCTGGTGAATTGATTTAGCTCTTCTTGCATGGCAATAATCTATTCATTATCTTTCAGAGCCTCATCCACAGATGTTGGTTCAATTATTGACACTAAGCCAAACAATGAAGATTCAGATGTTCTGAGATAGGATCTTGTCCTGATTGGATCATCTTTCTTTCCAATAATCACATCTTCAGGGTGAGATGCCTTGATTCTGGAAGAAGATCCTCTGACATTTGATCTTTCAGAAATGTGTAAGTTGTCCAATTGAGAAGATAAGGGAATAGCATCTGGAGTTGCTTCAGATTCCTTCTCTTTAGCCTTTTCTGCCTCTGATCCTTCAGAGTCTGTGAGAATCACTTCTCTATCTGCAGAATTCTCAAACTGCTTTGGCTTTTCAGAGCCAAGCTTATCATCAAATCTTACATGAATAGATTCTTCCACAATTTGTGTTTCAGTATTGAATACTCTGTAGCCTTTAGAGCGTTCAGAATAACCAAGCATGAAACACTTCTGTGCTTTGGAATCAAACTTGTTAAGATTCTCTTTAGTGTTAAGTATATAACAAGTACATCCAAAAGGATGAAAATATGAAATGTTAGGCTTTCTGTTCTTCCACAGTTCATATGGAGTCTTTTTCAGAAGAGGTCTTACAGACACTTTGTTCTGAATGTAACAGGCTGTGTTGATTGCTTCTGCCCAAAAGTGTTTTACCAGATTTGTCTCATTGATCATGGTTCTGGCCATTTCTTGCAGAGTCCTGTTTTTCCTCTCTACAACCCCATTTTGTTGTGGAGTTCTAGGACAGGAAAAATCATGAGCAATGCCCTTTTCAGAAAAATATTTTTCAAAATATTTATTTTCAAATTCACCACCATGATCACTTCTGACTTTTATAATTTTGAAATCTTTTTCATTCTGGACTTGCTTGCAGAAGTCAAAGAACACAGAATGTGACTCATCCTTGTGTTTTAAGAACTTTACCCATGTCCATCTACTATAGTCATCAACAATGACTAATCCATACTTCTTGCCTCTGATGGATGCAGTTTTCACTGGTCCAAACAGATCAATATGAAGTAATTCTAGTGGTTTGGAAGTAGAAACAACATTTTTTGATTTAAAAGATGATTTTGAAAACTTCCCTTTTTGGCATGCTTCACAAAGAGCATCTGAGGTGAACTTCAGATTAGGAAGTCCTCTGACAAGATTAAGTTTATTAATCTGAGATATACGTCTCATATTAATATGGCCCAATCTTCTGTGCCAGACCCATTGCTCTTCATTAACAAACAAGAGGCATTTAACATTATGAACTTTAAGTTTTGAAAGATTTATTTTATAAATGTTGTTTTTCCTCTTACCACTAAATAGGATAGAGCCATCCTTTTGACTAATAGCTTTACAACATTTTTGATTAAAGGTAATATCATAACCATTGTCACTTAATTGACTTATGGACAATAAGTTATGTTTTAAGCCTTCAACAAGTAAAACATTAGTTATAGAGGGAAGTTTACCATTTCCAATAGTGCCAGATCCAATGATCTTGCCTTTCTGGTTCCCTCCAAACTTCACGTCACCTCCAGATCTAAGTTCTAGGCTTTGGAACATAGACCTTTCTCCTGTCATGTGTCGTGAGCATCCAGAGTCCAGGTACCATGACTGGCGTCCTGATCTTGCTGCTAAGAACATCTGCAATAGGGATTATTTTGCTCTTAGGTACCCAGATCTTCTTGGGTCCTTTAGGGTTAGTTGGTTTGTAGGTTTGTCTAAACTTCTGTTTTTCAACATAATGTTTATTCTGACTTTCCTTGGGTTTAAACACATAAGTATTCTTCTCAGAGCTTGTGTGTTTAATGTCATTTAAGTGACCAAACTTAAAATGAGAGTACAGAGGTGTCTTCTTGATGAAGAGTTTGTCAACAGATTTTGGATTACTTCCAGAGGAAGATTCATATCGAATACCTCTTCTGTTATTCCCACTAACACCATAGATCATAGAAGCCATCTTGCTTCTGTCTAAGCTCTTGGTAAGGAATCTCTGAAAGCTAGAGTCATATTTTTCTAAAATGTTTTCACATGACTTAGTCTCAGATTCAGATTCTTGTTGAGCTATTTCAAAGTCATTTTTGATTTTCAGATTAATTTCTTTTTGCTCAACAAGTTCTGTCTTCAGAAGATCAATCTCAGATTCAAGACTGCTTTTCAGCTTCTTGTATTGGAGTTTGATATTGTTATAACTTTTCAGAACTTCTGATAATACTTTGACAAGTTCTTCTTTAGTAAGTTTAGCCATTACCTCTTCAGCGTCATCGTCATATTCAGAATCAGATTCAGATCCTGAAGTTCCTTCCTCCTGATCTTCTATGCTGGCCATCAGTGCAACATTAGCACATTCTTCTTCTGATTCAGAAGATGATTCAGATTCATCTGAGTCATCCCATGTTGCCATCAGAACCTTCTTATTTTTGTCAACCTTCTTCTTGGGTTTTTCTCTTTGAAGTTTGGGGCAATCATTCTTGTAATGCCCAGGTTCTTTGCACTCATAGCATACAACTTCTTTCTTGCCAGATCTTCTGTGCCCAGAAGATTCCTTTCTATGATCAGATTTTTTGAAGTTGTTGAACTTCTTTCCCTTGTGCTTCCAGAGTCTGTTGATCCTTCTAGACAGCATGGATAATTCATCTTCTTCTTCAGAAGAATATTCTTCAGAGCTTTCTTCAATAACCTGCAAAGCTTTAGCAGATTTATTAGATTTTAAAGCAATAGATTTACCTTTCTCTTTCTTTTGAGGTTCATCTTCCTCAAGCTCAATTTCATGGCTCCTCAGTGAGCTGATGAGTTCTTCTAAAGAAATCTTGTTCAGATCTTTAGCCATCTTCAAGGCAGTCACCATTGGTCTCCATCTGGTAGGTAGACTTCTGATGATTTTCTTTACATGATCTGATGTGGAGTGTCCCTTGTCCAGAACCTTTATACCAGCTGTGAGGATCTGAAATCTAGAAAACATAGTTTCTATATTTTCAGACTCTTCCATTTTGAACGCTTCATACTTCTGTATAAGCGACAGAGCCTTGGTCTCCTTCACTTGAGAATTTCCCTCATGAGTCATTTTAAGTGACTCAAACATTCCATGAGTTGTTTCTCTGTTAGTAATCTTTTCATACTCAGTATGAGAGATTGCATTAAGCAATATTGTCCTAGCCTTATGGTGATTTTTGAAATCCTTCTTCTGGGCTTCTGTCATTGATTTTCTATCAACTTTCTTGCCATCCTCATTTGTAGGATGTTCATAGCCATCAATAACCAAGTCCCACAAATCAGCATCATACCCAAGGAAGAAACTTTCTATCATGTCCTTCCAGTAATCAAATTTCTCTCCATCAAACATGGGAGGCTTTGTGCTGATTCTATTCCCTTCATATTTGTTACAGTTGGATGTAGAAGTATCACCCATAATGACAAACAGATATATATCAAAGTAACTTTTCTCACTGGATCTTTACTGACACGGTTAAGTGGTAGCACACGCAGAATCGGAGCTCTGATGCCAACTGAAGGTGAGAAAATTACTTAGAGGGGGGTTGAATAAGTATGACAAATAATCAAAGATTCAAAACACAGTTATTTTTATCCTGGTTCGTTGAACTCAACTACTCTAGTCCACCCTCTCAAGAGTGATTTTCCTTTCTCAGTCAAGGACTTAATCCACTATTTAATCAAACAGATTACAATAGTAACACCTAAGAACAACTGTTCTTAGTCTTCTCAAGAGCTATTGATCCCAATTGGATCCTCTTAAGGAAACCTTTTACAATCAATGTAAAACTATTACAAGAGTAAGAATGCTTCTAAAAAGCTATTATCACAACTGTGATATTTCTCTTAGGTTTAAGAACAATGTTACAGCAAATAAGATAAAAGAGCTTTTGAGAGATTTGCTTTTTGAGTGAATTTTGCAAGTAGTTCGTTACTGAAGAAGATGGAGTGGACTTCTTTATATAGACACTTAGATCCATGAAGTCTTCTCAATGTTGAAGGTTGTGCTGAAAAGCCTAGAGCCTTTTGTCTTTACATTGGAGGTTGTGCTGAAAAAGCCTGATGCCTTTTGTCTTTTACTTTGCAGAAACTTTCCTTAGAATGGAATGCACAGATAAAACCTTTTTGTCTGTGTTCTTGTGTCTAGCATAAAAGAGGAAAGAGCTGTTGAGATATGCCAACGTACATATTCAAATCTTCTTCACTAAGTAAGTTCAGCTATCAACATCAGAGTCTGGATCTTCAGAATCTCCAGAGTAGAGATCTTCTGGATCTTCAGAGTCTTGGGATGTTCTTCAGATTATGTTGAATCAGAGTATATGCAGCTTGTGTACTTGAGCGTGTAGTTCTGTCAGATCAGAGTCTTCTATATCAGATTCTCAATACTTATGCAGCGCAGTATCTTCAGAGTCTTCTGATGACTAAGCTTCTTAACTCTCAGAGTCTTCTATTCTTTAGAGGCTTCTGCTTCAGAATCTTCAGTAGATAGCACTCAGATTCTTCTGGAGGTAGCATTCAGATCTTCATCTAAGATGCTCTTGAACCTTTTAAGCCTTTCATAATATCATTGTTCAGATCCAAATTTGCTCTTTAAGAATATTTTCTTTAGTACCTGTAGCAAATAGTCTAGAACAAATTTAGAGTATATAATTCTTGAATACAAAATTCATATGTGTTATCATCAAAACATAGAGATATTACTAAGAAACAATTTGTGTTCTTACACTATATACATCCACAATATACTTATCCTCCATAATATATATACTCTTCATTTCAACACATACCATTCCATATAAGGCATATACTTTCACAATCAAAATTCCACATTCTAGGATTCACGCCTTGCAGCTACCCACAACATAACGTACCACACGGAACATAAAACTATTCAATTCGAGAAGGATTAAACATAACTGAACAAAGAAATCCGCATGGAAAGGAAAAACACAGAAAACAGGAAAATGTTGTCGCATTCGCCAAACTTCGCCTGGCAAAGCCTCTGGCGAACCTTCGCTACTTAGTTCGCCTGGCGAACTTGCCAGCAAAGACCACTGGGAGTTATTCTGGAATTACTCGCTAGCACTCGTGTTGCACCCCAAAATTTGCTCAACCTCTTTTTGCCTGGTTTATGTTTCATTGCATTATCATTTGCATAGTTCTATCATTTGCATATGATGGCATATCATTCATCCAATAGGGGATCAAGTATGATTATTATCAAGAGAAGCCTAGCCAAAAATCTTTTCCAAGCTTGAGAAGTCATCCAAGTCATCAGGAGGTGGTGGGAGGTCTTGAGAAGTTTGAATGCATACAGGTGGACTTTCTACTATCTTGAGGATCAGCTGAGGACCATCAATGGGATGTGAAGCATGAAGTGTGAATATGAGATGTGTATAGATCTCATGGAGTGCCTAGAGAGCCATGTTGGAGCTAAATCAAGCCATTGTGTCAAATGCAAGAGCCACAGTTGAAGTGCAGACAATTAGGGTTTCATCTGGATCAACCCTAGGTCAATTATGCAATTGAAAAGCATTCAAGCCTACTTTGAGGTCATGAAGTTCATGGATTGATGTGATAAGACATTTGTGGTGTTGTGCCAAGCTTAAATCAAGAAGAATCAAGAATGTGGGAAGTTGCTAAATTAGGGTTTCAGTGCAAAATTACCTTGTTTAGTGCCTAACTTCAAGGCCACATAAGTCAAGATACAAGTTTCAAATGGATCTTTGGCCAACATGAAACTTTTATATAATCTCAATACCTTTAATTTGAGTACTAGAAGTCCTCAAGGGGATTTATAGAACTCAAGTTATGGTCCAGACAGGTTACAGGTCCTCAGATGCTTCTGAAATTTGTCTGTGAAAATCATCTGACTTCAAGGATATTTTTGACCTAGAAGGAGGTTTCACCTGAACTTTTGGTAAACATGAAAGTTGTTCCTCATGATCTTAGCTTTCTAAATTGTACTAGAAGTCCTCCATCTGATTTGTAGAACTCAAGTTATGAGGTTTACAAGTCAGGGGTATTTTGGGAATGTGAGATTATAGGTCATTTTCAATCATAGGTCCATATCTCCAACTTGCAAGCTTCAAATGGAAATTTGTTCAACATGGAACTTTCTTAAAATGATGTTTTGAGTGCAACCAAGTGGTCATGAGAGTTTGGTTTGGCTCATATTAAAAAGTCACTTGAAATGGGTTGAAAATGAAGGAAATTCAAATATAGAAAGGAGGGGAAAATGTGATTTTGTGCTAGATGCCTCAAACCAAGCAAGTGGGTATATTTTCTGATTGGAAATCACATTTCAAACACTTTGATTTTAACAGAATTTTGAGTTTAGTTCAAGTTTTGGAAGTTGCCATGTGGTTGCTTCACCTGTAAGTAACATTGCAAAATCAATACACAAGGCAATTCAGACCAATTTTTCCATTCAAGCTCATTCTAAATGACATGTGCAAGGTGTGAGAACCTTCTGGAACAAGGAGAAGCTTGCAAAGCACGACTGATACATTGCCTTTGAATCAAATAACCAGAAAATGTGAGTGACTGTTTTGGGCTTCAATTTGGATCCAAAAGCCCATGAAATGATTCTATATATTCATTAGAGCAAGTTCAGATCAAGGTTGAGCATTATTTCGCGCCAGAACCAGAGAGAGCATTTGAAATTTCACAACTGCAATTGCAAATCGAATTCTGAGTTTGGAGCCAATTCAAGCAAAATTGAACAGTGCAATCTCTTCCTTGTGGATCATTGAAAGTTTCTGGAGCTTTTTTAAGCAAGCCACGAGTTCTAACTGCATTTATTTCAAGATCTATACCAGGTTAGCATCTCTCAAAATTCAGCATGATTTAGTATGATTTAGATAGCTTTAGACTTGTGGTTAGGATCTAGACATGACATAGATCGTTTTAGGCTTGATCTGGAAGCATTTGATGATGATTGAAGATGACATGCCATAACTGTTCGGACTTGAATCTCTTGATTCATAAGGTTTTAATGCTAGTTGTTTAGATCAGGTTGATGTACGCAACGAGATGAAGAGATCTATACCATTAGTTTTGAGTTTAGTGAGAGTTGTTGATGATGCTATTTCTGAAATTTGGATCGTGTTTGATTATGTGTTGAGAATTAGAACGTTTGGATGATAGATCTGGATTCCTCGTGAAATTATGGTTAGAAATGGTATATAGTTTGTTATTTCTGGTGATCTGAACCTGGACTCTCGCCAGAGAAGACGACTGGAGTCTTCTCCGGCCACCACCAACCACCACGCTCAATCTCACTCAGGCGAACTGGAAATGTGAAGAAGATGATGTTTGAACCCTTAGATCTAGGTTGGACCATTGACTGACCTGAAGATCCAACGCATGGGGCTTAAAGTTGGTTTGGAAATTCTGAGATCAAAACACGGTCGTTTCATTTAATTGCGTGGCACCATGAGGAGCGTTGGATGTGCCTTGACTCGTTGACTGGCTGTGTTATTTTTGTAGCATTTAAATTGTTTTATTTGATTTTGTTTATTTTTAATTGCTTTGTTTGTTCCAAAAATCATATGAATTCCAATTTTGATCCAAAAATTATTTTAAAAATATCCTCATGATACTTATGGAATTTATGATTTTCTGGGATTAACAAAAGGTAATTCCATGCATTTTTCAATTTTATTTGATTTTTCACATTTTATTTTGGTTCTTTATTTTTGCATAATTCTTCATCTGCCTTGTTTATTTTTGTTCTTCCATCTGGTAATCTTTCTGGCTTAGATGTTTTAGTATGTTTTAGGGTAGATATTCATGTTCCCCTAGCATATTTATTAGAATTTTATAACAATATTAAGGTATGTTTTAGGTATTGAGATCAGGACCTTCCCAAAATTGTGGATCCCCTTGACCTATCTCAATGTAGGAATTGTTTAGATAACTTAGAAGTTGATTTAAGCTTCAATATTTTTACACTAGGTTGTTTAAACATGTATCTTCCCCTAGGAATTTTATTAGAATTTTGCAACTTCATTTTCTATTTTAGTTGTATTTTGCAAGTGGCTTGTATTTGTGGTTTCCTCTCTTGAGTGCTTTGGGTTGTTTGGTTTGGTTGGCTGCTTTGGAGTTGGTTTAGGCTTGAGTTCTTTTTGGGGGAGCTTCTGGTTTCATTGAAGATGCTTGGGATTGAAGATTGGAGCATGGAGTTGAAGGCTTTTCCCCTTGGGGAGGTTTTTTTTTTAGGAGCTTAGGAAATTAGGGTTTTAGGAAGTGCTTTAGACCTAGTTTTGATTCTTTCTTCAAACATGGAGTGCATTGTTTGCCTCTATTCTATTCAATGACATAAATTCCTCCTTGGGAAGCTCCATCTCTCCTTAGGAGGGATGAGTGGTATGCCCAAGTGAGTAGAACTTTGAGGATACCTTTCATTTGCAATGTTGAGTTCTTAGTGATTTCCTTTGGTTGTCATTAAGTTCCTTAACATTATAACTTGATTTTGATGATTAATCCTCCTCTTGGAGTGTGCTTGTTGGAGCTTGAAGATAAAAGCTTGCTTGAAGATGAAGCCTTTGCTGTCAACTTTGCTGTCTATCCAACTTTGCTGTTAGAGCTGCTGTTGCTGTTTGCTGTAGGAGTTTGGTACTGCTGCTTGGGCTGCCCCCTCTGTGTCTTTTGTTTTTCTCTGTATTGTTTGTTGGCTTGTGTTGTTTGCTCCATAGGTTGAAGTGAAGTTGATTCACTTTGCCTATTGTTTTCCCAGGTTCGAGGTTGAGCAGGACTCCCTTGCCTCGCTTGTATTGCTGCATTGCATGCATTTTACTATTTACTGTAATTGCTTGCTGTCTTTTGCTGTTTATCCCCTAGGATCTCTGATTTCCTCTGTGCAAGAGGAAATTATGACAGACATTAGGTTTTGACCCATGCATGATAACATTAGGTTAGTTTCCCTTTCAACCATAGGCTTTTTAGAGCGTCTTTCTCTTCTCATCTCAAAACAATTCAAAAATACAGTAATAAGGATAACGCGTGCGGTACGTTATGAGCCTTAAGCTATTTGAGAAAAGGTTGCTGGAGGGTCACTCTTCAGTAATCTGGCTGCTTAGTATGGTACCCTTAGGGTGACATGCGACGTAGTCACTCTCAGATCACAAGTCTTTAGTACAGTACAAGTTGCAAACAGACTAAAAAAACAGCTCTTTCGTAAAAAACTGAAAACAAATTTCAAATGTCGTTTTTGTCCGCTTGGACCCTTAATCAGGAAAACCCTTTCTTAAGGAGATAAAAAACTGTCAGACAAACTTGTGTCCTCCGTAGCCCGAACTACGTTTGCTCTGATCTTTCATGCTGTATGAAAGTACGTAGGCACAAGATGCGATATCTTGGCGAGCAACCTTCCCCTCTTTTCCCGTAGGTAGGCGAACTACGTTGACTCTGATTTCTCGTGTCAGACGGGAATACGTAGGCATAAAGTGCGATATTTTGTCGAGTCATTTTCTTTTCTTTTTAACCCAGACCTGTAGAATAGATAGAATAACACACCCTTAGATAGAAAACAAGTGTGGATCCCGTCGAGTACGACGGACGTGAGGGGTGTTAATACCTTCCCCTTGCGTAACCGACTCCCGAATCCAGGATTTGGTTGCGATGGCCATTCCTTTCCCTCTTTGCGTTAGGTTTACTCTGAGCGTTTCCTTTCCCTCTTGTGGGATAAATAACGCACGGTGGCGACTCTTCTGTCATAGTCGGTGCTGATTATCGCAGTAGCGACAGCTGGCGACTCTGCTGGGGACTCCAACGGTTCCCTATGCGAGTCAATCCTAGCGCTTGTTTTCCCGTCTGGGGTTTTGTATGTATTTACCTTTCTGCCTTTACTTTAGTACTCTATTATTGTTGTTGTGCTGGGAAGAGGGTTAGATTGAGAGATAAGCCGGACCTGGGCTTGAGTTTGCACATAGACTTAGAAGTAGAGAGTAGTGGTTAGCCTGCTTGCTTAGCTCACACTAGCTAGCCGCGAAATCTGCGCTCGGACGAGATTCTCTTTGATGCTTCTTGCCTAGCCCTTAGGGCTCGACAAGTTGTCTGACCCGAGGATTGTCGACTCTGGGGACCTATCAATTGGGATTCAACTAAGTGAGGCCGCTTCAAGGGATGATGATGCCACACCTTCTGGGTATCATATCATCGCTCTTGAAAGTCTGTGACGTTGAACCCGCATAGGATGTCGTACCTCGTCTGCGAGTTAAGTATATACCTGTGAGGGGTAGGTAGGTCTGTTTGCAGGAAACCTTTGACCTCATAGTACCTGGTTTATCTCTGTCAGTGAGATGTGGTTACAGGGTTCTTTTGAGTGGTTGGTTTGGTTTGAGGCGAAGATTTGATGGTTCTCAAGCTTCAGTACAGAGCAGCACAATTCATCAACATTGCACTTGATCTCCCGTTTGCATATGCATGTGCATTTTCATGTTTGCATTTCATTAACGTGTATTTATGTTGCAGGTGTGATCATTCCTCTCTGATTCTAGTGTATCTTCTGGCCAGACATGGAGTCCATGAAGAGGACAGTGGCTTACCGGTTGCATTCGCCAGATATCAGTTCCTTGCTGGGATTAGTTGCTCTAGCATATGAGAGAGTGAGGGTTGAGTTCAGAGTATCTTATGGGAGATTGCTTAGTTTGTTGTACAGGCCTTCAGCATTTGAGACGACTGGGGTGTATACTTTGATGCATTTTTATGAGCCTCAGCTGAGATGCTTCCTGTTCCCCGACTATATTCTGGCACCCACTTTGGAGGAGTATTCTGCTATGTTGTGAGTTCCTGTGTTAGACCAGATGCCCTTTATACATGTTGATGCTGAGCCTGAGTTGGCTACACTTGCTGAGTTTGTCAGTTTAGACGCTTCTGAGTTCCCTGGAGGTTTGGTCAAGCTGAATGGAGCTTATGGTTTTCACCTGTCTGTCCTGGCGGAGAAGGCTACACAGTGCGCGAAGAGTGGATGTTGGGTTGCCTTCAGTGCCATTCTAGCTGTCTGTATCTATGGGATTGTCTTGTTTCCCAATGTGCCAGATTTTGTTGACTCAGATGCCTTCTTGATTCTTGCCTCAAAGAATCCAGTACCTACTCTTTTGGGTGACGTTTATCATTCTATTCACTATAAGAATGAGAAACGTCGTGGCAAGAATGTTTCTTGTTGTCTTCCTCTCTTGTACAGGTGGTTCCAAGGGCATCTTTCGAAGACAGGACCTTTTATTGATGATGTTGATACTTTGGATTGGTCTTCCCGATTGATGGGGTTGTCTGCTGAGAACATCATTTGGTTCGATCGGAGCATGCTTGGCACTGATATTATATATAGTTGCAGTAGCTTTCCGAATGTCCCTTTGATTGGACGGAAAGGTTGTATCAACTATAACCCTTCTCTGCTGGTGAGACAGTTTGGGTATGCCTTGAGAGATGCTCCTATTGAGGTTGAGATACAGGAATCTCTGTATCTCACGGGCTTATTAGACGAGGCTATTTTGATCAGGTTGAGACATGCATGGGCTAACATCCATAGGAGAGGGAAAGCTTTACTAGGTAAGAGCTAGTATTTCCTTGATGCCATATCCTGTTATGGAACCTTTGTATCTTCCATTGATTGAGGTACCTACTTCAGTAGAGATTGAGAAGTATAACAAATTATTGGCTGAAAACGAAGAATTGAAAAAAGCCAATGATGAGTTAGAGAAAGAGATCTTCCAGTTGCGTTATGAGAAGAATGAAGCTACCTTCACTGTGAAGGAACAGACTGAGTTGATTAATAGGTTGGGTTCAGATTTGACTGAAGAGACCAACAAGAGGGAAAAAGTGGGAGTAGCCTTGAACGGTGTTAACAAGGTGCTTGCTTCCAAGAAGGAACTCTTAAACAAAGCTTATTCCCGACTCGGCAAGTGGGAAACATTGTGGAATACCACGCTTACCAAGCAGAAGGAGCGTGAAGATGAGATGAAGCTACAGATTGCCACGCTAGAGGCGCAGATTAGAGCCCAGGATGCGAAGATTGCTGAAGGGACATCACTTAGGAGCACTTTTGAGCTTAGAGTGAGTGACCTTGGCAAAGAGCTGAGAGGTTGTGAATTGAAGGCTGGCTTCAAGAGATGCAGACTCGACGAGTGTTTCGGTGAAGGAACCTGCAAGTACGATGCCAAGAGGTTCTGGACCACTGTTAGACGACAGACATCATTGATACGGGGACTATTGTCCAGACCAGGTCATCTGGAGACACTGAGACTGTTGGAGGACTTTCGGGCGCGTCATCCGTCCTGATATTTCTTTGTATTTCCCTTGTATTTTTGCTATGTTGATTGTATTTTGACCATCGCCAGGATTGTTGGTCGAGGTCTTTTCAGTTGTATTCAGTTGAATTCATTTGGTTATGTATGAGGTTTTTCTGATTCCTTGCTTGCTTGATTGGGACTCCATTTTCGTGATGGCCTTCTCTCTGAAACTAGAATCGGGGGGGAATATAACCTGTAGCATACTTATACATTTGCATCTGCATACTCATATTGCCTGACCGGTATTTTTTGAATCTGTATCTTATTTCCTGCATCTCACAGGTTTCAGGATTGACAACCAGAGAACGCATCGTTATTCTACCAGGAACAACTGCAAGAGAATCATGGATCAAGTTCAAGTCGAGATGCAGGAAATTTGTGAGAAGTTGGCACTTTTCATGCAAGCAATGGAAACTGTGGTCAAGGGCCAGGAGAATCTCCAGACTCTAGTGCAACCGCTGCTGGTGCGGGCGAATGGAAATACTGATTATCATTCTGTTGGAACTCCTCACAGGGAGGATGGGATACCTACAGTGGTTGTTCCCACAAGTGGTGGAGTTGGTGCCGGTGATGGCAATGGCAATGGAAATACTGGCACTGGTGCTGGTAATGGTAACACTGGTATTGGTAATACTGGTACTGGAAACGCTGGAAATGGTGATGGGAATGTTGTTAACAATGCTGGAGATGCTAATCAAGGGTTCGGTGACAACACTGGTTTTGGAAACAATAACCAAGGGTTTGGCATTGGTAATCATGATGGTAATTTTGGTTTCAACAATCAAGGCTTTGGCTACGATGGCTATGGTAACAACAATCAAGGGTATGGATACGGTGATGTTGGCTTTGGTAACATGAACAACAACAGTGCTGGGATGGTGCCTTTCAACACCGGTTATAGACTAGGTGGGGTCAATCAAGGATTCAGTAACAGAGGACGGGATCCTGTTTTCAATCAACAGGGATATGGCCGTAACGCTGGTTATGAGGGATATGGCAATGAGAATCTGAACTGGGGCGAGGATCGCCAGGAAGATGCCTTCTCCGGGAAAGGTGTGGGATTTGAAAGGCCTGATGACAATGATAGGAGGTTCAAAATGTTGGAAGAGCAGATCAAAGGATTAGCCAATCAGAACTCTGTTGGGTTGGATATGACCACTATGGGACTAGTGCCTGGGCTGAGGGTACCTTTGAAATTTAAAGCTCCAGCATTTGACAAGTATAAGGGGGATACATGCCCTAGAGTTCATGTACGTTCTTATTACAGAAGAATGTTTGCATACTCTGACGATGAGAAGATGCCTATGCATTTCTTTCAGGACAGTTTATCGGGACCATCGCTGGAATGGTACATGGGACTGGAGCCCACCCAAATTAGAAGCTGGAAAGAATTGGCTGATGCTTTTGTTAGACATTACCAATATAATAGTGACTTGGCGCCAAACAGGGTTCAGCTGTAGAGTTTGTCTCAGAAAAATGGTGAGAGCTTCAAGGAGTACGCGCAGCGTTGGCGTGATATTGCGGCTAGGGTTCATCCCCCTTTGGTTGAAAGAGAGTTGATTGATATGTTTATTGGAACATTCTCTGGAATGTATTACGACAAATTGCTCAATGTCTCGATGGGTAGTTTCTCCGACATGATTCTCATGGGAGAACGGATTGAAAACGGAATTAAGATTGGGAAGATTCAGGCAGGTGAATCCACCTCAGCTGGAGGTGCAAGGAAAGCCTTTGGTGGAAAGAGACAAGGCGACGCCAGTGCGGTATATGGTGGTCGAGGTCGTGGAAGAGGTAGGAATCAGTATCAGCCACAGCAAGTTGCTAGTGTTACTATCCCGATACCTCAGCAAAAACAACAACAACAACAACGGCAACAACCGCCGCAGCAACAGAGAATGCACCATGCTCAGTGTAGAATTCAAGAGGGTAGGCCAAAGAGAGTATTTGAAGCACCTCCTTCAACTTATGTTGAACTGCTTCAAACGCTGTTGGGTTTGAATTTGGTTGAAAAGAGAACGATGGCCCCGTTGACGGACACTCCTCCATTTGGTTTCGACGTTGGTAAACATTGTGATTTTCATTCCGGGGCGCCTGGACATGATATTGAAGGTTGCCATGCTTTCAAACATAAGGTTCAAGATTTGCTTGATAGTAAGGCCATTAACTTTGGTCAGGATGGTCCCAATATTGTACAACAACCCATGCCGAATCATGGAGTGAATGCTATCATAACGGAAGAGAATTTGAACTTGGTTATGGATGTGAATGAATTAAAGACACCGTTGAGTTGTGTTAAAAGTAGACTGTTGAAAGGGGGAGTATTCCCTGGATGTGATGAATATTGTCTGGATTGCTGGACCCAACCAGGGGGTTGCGCTGATTTGAAAAGAGGTATCCAAGCCATGATGGATGAGGGGATTTTGCAATTTGATCGGACTACTGTTGAGAAGCCTGTTGAGGCATTGTTTGAAAAGCAGGGTGAGATTGCAACTGTTACGATCCCAAGGAAGACTATTACGATATCGGCGCCCGCCAAGCGGCCGACTATCACAATAACAAAAGCAGGACCTATTCCTTTTGAGAGTACAAAAGTTGTTCCATGGACATATGGGTTAGAAGCGTACTGTAATGGAGAAAAGATTGAGGTGAATAGCCGGCCGGCAGGGGCAGTTGACAATGTTGTTGGAACGGGAGGCATGACCCGTAGTGGAAGAGTCTTCACCGCACCTGAAGTTAAAGCAGAGAAGATTGCTAAAGGCAAGGCCAAGGTGAACGAAAGTGGACCATCCTAGTTGAAAGAGAAAGACACGTCGCTCAAGGACGTAGAAGAGTTCATGAGGCTAATTCGCAAGAGCGATTATAAGATTGTTGAGCACTTACAACAGACACCCTCAAAAATTTCAATCCTATCTTTGTTGCTTTGTTCTGAGGCTCATCGAAACGCTTTGTTGAAGATACTGGACACGTCATTTGTACCTCAGGAGGTTTCTGTCAACCAGCTAGAGGGGGTACTGGCGCATGTCAATGCTGGACATAGTTTGGGTTTCACTGATTTTATTCTAACACCCAGAGGCCGAGAGCATAATATGGCTTTGCACATATCGGTGGAATGTCGGGGCACCGTAATGTCGCACGTTCTTGTGGATACTAGATCATCTCTGAATATATTGCCTAAGAAGGCTATGATGAAGTTAGATATCCGGGGAATTATTTGCACGTCAAGTGACTTGGTTATGAGGGCGTTTGATGGAACGAGAAGGTCGGTGTTTGGATCGATAACGTTGTCGTTGCAGGTCGGGCCGGAAATATTTGACACTGAATTTTATATCATGGATATTCATCCAGCTTATAGTTGTTTACTTGGGCGTCCGTGGATACACTCTGCAGGGGCTGTGACGTCCACGCTGCATCAGAAGCTTAAGTTTGAAGCCGGTGGTGGCATCGTTACTATTTGTGGGGAAGAGGACATCTTGTTCAGTCATCTCTCATCATTCAAGTACGTTGAAGTGGATGGAGAAATCCATGAAACGCCCTGCCAAGCCTTCGAAGGGTTGCAAATCAAAGACAAGTCCAATGTTCCCAACAAAGGGCCAGAGGTTGTTGTGGCTTCGTACAAAGACGCCCAAGCGTTGGTTCAGACTGGTGAGACCAAGGGTTGGGGTCAAGTGCTGGAAATTCCTGTCAAGATGGACAAGTTTGGTTTGGGGTATCGCCCTACATCGTCACCTTCCGCATCAGGCGCGCCCAAGTTCAAAGGACCGGTGGTGATTACTCCAAAGGGAGTCCGCTTTGAGAAGATTAATGTTGTTTCCGACTCTGAAGACGGAGATAGTGATTGTGATATGGACGCGTGGATCAAGCCTAGCGTGCCAGGACAAAGTCTCTGCAACTGGTCCATTCGGGAAATTGTCCCAATGACTACAAAACAGTAATTATTTGTTTTCTTGATTATTGTATAATCTTGTGTCCTACCCGGGGCATAGTGATTTTGTTTTAGGGCCACTTGCTTATGTGTATGCACTGTTTAATCATTGAATAAAGGCGTTTTTCTCATACAAATTTTGTGTTCCCTATTTTCCTGTTTTTATTTTAACAATAAATGGCAACGTGGTTATGAGCTTTGTTTGCACTCATTTGAAGCATTTAACCCTTTCCTTTGCAGGATTCATATTTCATATGACACCGAACACGAACTTCCTATGACTCGCTTTGACTTCAAGCACCCGGTATTTCAAGCTGAGGAAGAGATTGTTGAGGATAGCGACTTGCCAGAAGAGCTGACTCGACTGTTGAAACAGGAAGAAAGAATCATTCTGCCTCATCAGGAAGAGATTGAGATTATCAACGTGGGGTCCGAGGGAGTTGCCAGGAACATCCGGATAGGGGTTGCACTGCAAAGCGACATCAAGCAAGGTCTGATCAAGATGTTGCAAGAGTACAGTGATATCTTTGCTTGGTCGTACGAGGATATACCAGGATTGGATACTGACATGGTTGTTCATCGTCTGCCATTGCGAGAAGAATGTCCGCCTGTTAAGCAGAAACTCCGAAGAACCATACCAGATATGTCTGTGAAGATTAAAGAGGAAGTTCAGAAACAGTGGGAGGTTGGTTTCCTTGCTGTTACAACTTATCCCTCATGGGTCGCCAATATAGTGCCGGTACCAAAGAAAGACGGTAAGGTACGGATGTGCGTAGACTATCGTGATTTGAATAGGGCGAGCCCAAAGGACGACTTTCCTCTTCCTCATATCAATGTGCTGGTCGATAACACTGCTCAATTCTCCGTGTTCTCCTTCATGGATGGCTTCTCGGGTTATAATCAGATAAAAATGGCGCCAGAAGACATGGAGAAAACAACCTTCATTACCCCATGGGGAACATTTTGCTACAAAGTGATGCCCTTTGGTTTGAAGAACGCTGGGGCGACATATCAACGTGCAATGACAATGCTCTTTCATGACATGATGCATAAAGAGATCGAGGTTTACGTTGACGATATGATTGCCAAATCCTAGACGGAGGACGAGCATTTGGTTAATCTGCTGAAATTGTTCAAGAGGCTTAGGAAATTCAGGTTGAGGTTAAATCCTAACAAGTGCACCTTCGGGGTGAGATCCGGTAAACTATTGGGGTTTATTGTGAGCGAAAAAGGAATTGAGGTTGATCCTGCTAAGATAAAAGCAATACAAGAAATGCCAATGCCTAAAACAGAAAAAGAAGTGCGTGGGTTTTTAGGGAGGTTGAACTACATTGCTCGGTTCATATCTCACCTAACCGCTACATGCGAGCCATTATTCAAATTGTTGAAAAAGAATCAGGCTGTGACTTGGAATGAAGATTGTCAAAGGGCGTTTGAAAAAATAAAAGAATATTTGCAGGAACCTCCAATATTGATACCCCTAGTAGCCGGGAGACCATTGATTATGTATTTGACGGTTCTTGAGGAAAGTATGGGTTGTGTTCTCGGTCAACATGACGAGACTGGACGTAAAGAGCATGTGATTTACTACTTGAGTAAAAAGTTCACAGATTATGAATCCCGTTACTCAATGCTCGAAAAAATGTGTTGTGCGCTATCCTGGGCTGCCAAACGTTTGAGACAATACATGTTAAACCATACAACCATGCTAATTTCAAAGATGGATCCGATCAAATACGTATTTGAAAAGCAAGCACTCTCCGGGAGGATTGTCCAATGGCAAATGGTGCTGACAGAATACGATATTCAATATGTTTCTCAAAAGGCTATCAAAGGTAGTGTTCTATCAGAGTACCTAGCGGAGCAGCCAATTGAAGATTACCAACCAATGAGGTTTGATTTTCCTGACGAGGATATCATGTACTTGAAAATGAAAGATTGTGATGAGCCGTTGCCGGATGAAGGTCCAGAGTTGGGTTCCAAATGGCAGTTGATATTTGATGGCGCTGTTAACTCCTACGGTAGTGGAATAGGGGCAATTATCGCTACTCCTCAAGGGACGCACATTCCCTTTACTGCCAGATTGACCTTTCCAGTTACCAATAATGAGGTTGAATATGAGGCGTGCATCATGGGTCTTAAGGAGGCTATTGATTTGAGAATCAAATATCTTGATGTATACGGGGACTCTGCTCTAGTGGTCAATCAGATTAAAGTAGAATGGGAGACGCGGCAGCCCAATCTGATACCGTATATGAATTATGCGAGGAGATTGTTGCCTTTCTTTGACAAAGTAGAATTGCATCATGTGCCACGAGCAGAAAATCAGATGGTTGACGCTCTTGCGACGTTGTCTTCAATGTATAAAGTTAACTTCTGGAATGAGGCTCCCAGGATTGTTATCTCTCGCCTTGATAGGCCCGCCTTCATATTCTCCATTGAGGAAACATCTGATGGCAAACCGTGGTATTTCGATATCCAGAATTTCCTGAAGAACCAAGAGTATCCGGCTGGGGTATCCAGTCGAGATCAGAAGACTCTTAGGAAATTGGCTGGCAATTTTTATTTGAATCCGGATGGCGTCCTGTACAAGAGAAACCACGACTTGGTGTTGTTGCAATGTGTGGACGAGAAAGAGGCTAAGTTGCTCATGGAAGAGATCCATGAAGGTACATTTGGCACGAATGCTGGTGGACATGCAATGACGAGAAAACTGTTGCGGGCAGGTTACTATTGGCTAACGATGGAAACATATTGTTTCAAGTTCGCGAAGCAGTGTCATAAATGTCAAATTTATGCGGACAAAATTCATCTGCCTCCGAGCCCTCTGAATGTTATGTCATCACTGTGGCCTTTCTCGATGTGGGGAATTGATATGATTGGCAAGATTGATTCCACAGCATCAAACGGACACCGGTTCATTTTGGTAGTTATTGATTACTTCACCAAATGGGTGGAAGCAGCGTCATATGCTAATGTCACCAAACAAGTGGTAGCCAGATTTATCAAAAGAGATATTATCTGCAGATATGGAATCCCAGAGCGGATTATCACCGACAACGGTTCAAACTTGAATAACAAGATGATGAAAGAGATGTGTCAGAATTTCAAGATCGAGCATCACAACTCTTCTCCTTATCGGCCCAAGATGAATGGCGCTGTCGAAGCGGCCAATAAGAACATAAAGAAGATTGTTCAGAAGATGGTTGTGACTTACAAGGACTGGCATGAGATGTTGCCTTTCGCTTTGCACGGTTATCGTACGAAGGTACGCACATCAACCGGGCAACCCCTTTCTCATTGGTGTATGGCATGGAGGCAGTGTTACCATTGGAGGTTGAGATTCCTTCTTTGAGGGTTTTACGCGACGTCCAACTTGATGAGGCAGAATGGGTGAAAGATAGACTGAATCAGCTCAGTTTAATGGATGAAAAGAGACTGGCTTCTCTCGCATATGGTCGGTTGTATCAGATCCAGATGAAGAAAGCTTACGATAAGAAGGTATGCCCTCGAAGCTTTCAGACGGGCGATCTTGTGTTGAAAAAGATTCTCCCACCACAATCGGATCACAGGGGCAAATGGACTCCCAACTACGAGGGTCCATATGTCGTCAGAAAGGTTTTCTCTAGAGGAGCTTTGTTGTTATCCACCATGGATGGTGAGGACTTTACGTCTCCTGTGAATTCGGACACAGTTAAAAAATATTTTGCTTAAAGTGACCCGCTGTGCAGAAAAAAGAGAGTCCAGGCAAAAATGGGGCATCCCGGCGAACCATAAAAAAGGAATAAAAGGTTCGGGCAAAAGTTAGGGATAAAATTGAAAAGATGTGCACCCGCGAAGTCGAAAACCTAAAAAAGGGCGACTTCGGCAAAAAAGGGTATCCCGGTGAATTGAAAACCCGCAAAGGGCGATTCACGCAAAAGTTATGGATTGAAAAAGCAAATGACTGCGGTCCGAGTTTGATACTGCATTGCTTGGTGGTTTGGGAGTACCTGAGGGTCGTTCATTCAAAACAATCTCTTTCGAAGATCGAGTATCGGGAAAGCGTCAGAGTCAGGCGAGTCATAGGAGGATCAGCTCATGGTGTTCGTCTGTACCACGTTGCCGACATGTATATCAAATTTGTTATGTATCTTTCTTTGTGCTTCTTGTGCATATATTGTATTTTGCTTGTGCGTAACTTCCTCTTTTCAGGAGTTACCTCCAGTGTACAAAGCCTTGCCTATTTACAGGCCCATTCAATAAAGCATGTTATTCAGTACTTGATGCTTGTTCTTTACTGTTTTGTTTGTGAAAAACGCCGATGTTTTTGATGAACTTGCACTTGCATAAACTTGTTGGGCCTTGCCAATAATTGCTAAAACTTCGAATTGACTGAATGAACGTCACGGATATTAACTTGGATAGATGTTGTTGTGTAGATTTGTTTTGTCTCGTTTGTGTTTTGCAGGGTCCTTACCTTTGAAGCAAACGGTCAGAAATTGTATTCCCCAACCCAAAGTCTCTTGATGTAGGGCCTGATTTCAGTTGATGTCGTTCCTTAGCAAGTCACATTTTATCCCCAGAGAGTGGGGACGGCGCTTATTCCTACCAAATGTGGAATTGTCCTCCTCGAGAGAGTATCACCAAGAATGTCACCTGAAGAGTATCCTCATGGAAGTGGTCCATAGGATATCCCCAGCATGTCAAAATCAATATCCCCAGCAGAGGACGCTTCCCCATAGGATGGTTATTCCTTTCCCCGCAGGTTGTCATTCTTTCGTCAGGATGATTGCCCTCAGCAGAGTTTGTAACTTCGAGTTTGTAGGTTGTGTCCTGACAGTGTAGTTTTTCCCCTAGAAGGGTCGCATCTTTCCCCAGCAGGGTTTGTGTTTTCTTCCCAAATGTCTGATCTCTCCCCAGCAGAGTTGGTTGTTGTTTCCGGCATTTATTTTGCCGGAATACTTTGTGATACCCGTTCATCCCCAGCAGAGTTGGTTTTGTTCTTAGCCATTTCATACCAAAGTGTTTCTCAGCAGTTGGAGCCTGCATTAGCATTTGCATATATCATCATATTTGCATCTACCCACACGTGTAGCATTTCCATGTTGAATGGAGCATTACGCCATTGTCAAACATATGCATTTTGAAACATAAGCCAGGTTGGTTAACCTTCTGTTTTCAAGTGTTGTTTTCCCTGCAGGTGGAGGGAGCTCTTGCTCAGATTTGTTACCAGATAAGCAAGGTCTCGGCGTGAGACGTGTAATGATAATGTTTGTCTTATTCACCAGAGAGTTGCTTGGATTAGTTTCTCTTACCTTTCCAGCGGAGTGTTTCTTCAAAATTGTTGTTATGACAGTATCAAAAGATTTCGTGAATCAATTTTTGGAAGTTGTCGCCTATGTCGAAGTAGGTGTCTGGCAGTTTGGGTTTAGAAAATCCTCGGTAGATTCCTTCTCAGATTTGCTGCCATGTCCGTGCTAAAAGTTTGAAGATTGGACCAGTATTTTGTTACCCATTTGATTGATGGAGTTAGCTACTGCAAGGATAGGCAGAGAAGTTGTATTCAAAGTTATTTCTCGTAGTGGTGACAGAGTTATTTTCCTGTATCGGACAGAGTTATTTCCCGTAGTGGTGACGGAGTTATTTTCCTGTATTATTTGCAGAGTTATTTCCCATAGTGGTGACGGAGTTATTTTCCTGTATTTGGCAGAGTTATTTTCCTGTATCGGACAGAGTTATTTCCCGTAGTGGTGACGGAGTTATTTTCCTGTATTATTGGCAGAGTTATTTTCAGTAGTGGTGACGGACTTATTTTCCTGTATTATTGGAAGAGTTATTTCCCGTAGTGGTGACGGAGTTATTTTCCTGTATTTGGCAGAGTTATTTTCCTGTATCGGACAGAGTTATTTTCCTGTATTATTGGCATAGTTATTTTCCTGTATTTGGTAGAGTTATTTTCCTGTATCGGACAGAGTTATTTCTCGTAGTGGTGACAGAGTTATTTTCCTGTATCGGACAGAGTTATTTCCCGTAGTGGTGACGGAGTTATTTTCCTGTATTGTTGGCAGAGTTATTTCCCGTAGTGGTGACGGAGTTATTTTCCTGTATTTAGCAGAGTTATTTTCCTGTATCGGACAGAGTTATTTCCCGTAGTGGTGACGGAGTTATTTTCCTGTATTATTGGCAGAGTTATTTCCAGTAGTGGTGACGGAGTTATTTTCCTGTATTATTGGCAGAGTTATTTCCCATAGTGGTGACGGAGTTATTTTCCTGTATTTGGCAGAGTTATTTTCCTGTATCGGACAGAGTTATTTTCCTGTATTATTGGCATAGTTATTTTCCTGTATTTGGCAGAGTTATTTTCCTGTATCGGACAGAGTTATTTCCCGTAGTGGTGACGGAGTTATTTTCCTGTATCGGACAGAGTTATTTCCCGTAGTGGTGACGGAGTTATTTTCCTGTATTATTGGCAGAGTTATTTCCCGTAATGGTGATGGAGTTATTTTCCTGTATTTGGCAGAGTTATTTTCCTGTATCGGACAGAGCTATTTTCCTGTATTATTGGCAGAGTTATTTTCCTGTATCGGACAGAGTTATTTCCCGTAGTGGTGACGAAGTTATTTTCCTGTATTATTGGCGGAGTTAGTTCCTGTGTTGTTGACAGAGTTATTTCTTATTTGTTGATAAAACTATTTCCTCAGTGGAAGTCACCAAAGTTATTTCCTGTATTATTGGCAGAGTTATTTTCCTGTATTATTGGCAGAGTTATTTCCTGTGTTGTTGGTAGAGTTATTTATTATTTGTTGATAAAACTATTTCCTCAGTGGAAGTCGCCAAAGTTATTCCCTGTGTTGTTGGCATAGTTATTTCCCCAGTAAAAGCTTCAGAAAAGATTGTATTCTGTTAACAGAGTTATTCATACCCATTTGAGCGACGGAGTCATGTGATTAGAAAAAGATACTGTGATTAGACGGAGAAGTTGTGTTTGCATTGAAGGATAAGCTACTGTATATAGACAGAGACGTTGTATATAGTGAGTTTCCAGAATCAAGTACTGCTATGATAGGCAGAGAAGTTGTATTTTTGTATTGACAAACCCCATAGCAAAGATGGAGTATAATTTGGTGGATTTTGTTCTCCAAATAGTTTGTGCAGTTCGTGTCTGCAGTTGGCAAATTTCTGGGTTTCTTGGTATTCAACCGTCTTTTACCTCGATTTTTTGAAGGTCGTTCGCTCTTCACCCAGTTGGGTCCAAGCCGTTTGAATAGCGGCAGCTGTTGCACCCCAAAATTTGCTCAACCTCTTTTTGCCTGGTTTATGTTTCATTGCATTATCATTTGCATAGTTCTATCATTTGCATATCATGGCATATCATTCATCCAATAGGGGATCAAGTTTGATTATTATCAAGATAAGCCTAGCAAGAAATCTTATCCAAGCTTGAGAAGTCATCCAAGTCATCAGAAGGTGGTGGGAGGTCTTGAGAAGTTTGAATGCATACAGGTGGACTTTCTACTATCTTGAGGATCAGCTGAGGACCATCAATGGGATGTGAAGCATGAAGTGTGAATATGAGATGTGTATAGAGCTCATAGAGTGCCTAGAGAGCCATGTTGGAGCTAAATCAAGCCATTGTGTCAAATGCAAGAGCCACAGTTGAAGTGCAGACAATTAGGGTTTCATCTGGATCAACCCTAGGTCAATTATGCAATTGAAAAGCATTCAAGCCTACTTTGAGGTCATGAAGTTCATGGGTTGATGTGATAAGACATTTGTGGTGTTGTGCCAAGATTAAATCAAGAAGAATCAAGAATGTGGGAAGTTGCTAAATTAGGGTTTCAGTGCAAAATTACCCTATTTAGTGCCTAACTTCAAGGCCACATAAGTCAAGATACAAGTTTCAAATGGATCTTTGGCCAACATGAAACTTGTAGAGAATCTCAATACCTTTAATTTGAGTACTAGAAGTCCTCAAGGGGATTTATAGAACTCAAGTTATGGTCCAGACAAGTTACAGGTCCTCAGATGCTTCTGAAATTTGTCTGTGAAAATTATCTGACTTCAAGGCTATTTTTGACCTAGAAGGAGGTTTCACATGAACTTTTGGTCAACATGAAAGTTGTTCCTTATGATCTTAGATTTTTAAAATGTACTAGAAGTCCTCCATATGATTTGTAGAACTCAAGTTATGAGGTTTACAAGTCAGGGGTATTTTGGGAAAGTGAGATTATAGGTCATTTTCAATCATAGGTCCATATCTCCAACTTGCAAGCTTCAAATGGAAATTTGTTCAACATGGAACTTGATTAAAATGATGTTTTGAGTGCAACCAAGTGGTCATGAGAGTTTGGTTTGGCTCATATTAAAAAGTCACTTGAAATGGGTTGAAAATGAAGGAAATTCAAATATGGAAAGGAGGGGAAAATGTGATTTTGTGCTATATGCCTCAAACCAAGCAAGTGGGTACATTTTATGATTGGAAATCACATTTCAAACACTTTGGTTTTAACAGAATTTTGAGTATAGTTCAAGTTTTAGAAGTTGCCATGTGGTTGCTTCACTTGTAAGTAACATTGCAAAATCAATACACAAGGCAATTCATACCAATTTTTCCATTCAAGCTCATTTTAAATGACATGTGCAAGGTGTGAGAACCTTCTAGAACAAGGAGAAGCTTGCAAAGCACGACTGATACATTGCCTTTGAATCAAAAAACCAGAAAATGTGAGTGACTATTTTGGGCTTCAATTTGGATCCAAAAGCCCATGAAATGATTCTATATATTCATTAGAGCAAGTTCAGATCAAGGTTGAGCATTATTTCGCGCTAGAACCAGAGAGAGCATTTGAAATTTCACAACTGCAATTGCAAATCGAATTCTGAGTTTGGAGCCAATTCAAGCAAAATTGAAGAGTGCAATCTCTTCCTTGTGGATCATTGAAAGTTTCTGGAGCTTTTTGAAGCAAGCCACGAGTTCTAACTGCATCTATTTCAAGATCTATACCAGGTTAGAATCTCTCAAAATTCAGCATGATTTAGTATGATTTAGATAGCTTTAGACTTGTGGTTAGGATCTAGACATGACATAGATGGTTTTAGGCTTGATCTGGAAGCATTTGATGATGATTGAAGATGACAAGCCATAACTGTTTGGACTTGAATCTCTTGATTCATAAGGTTTTAATGCTAGTCATTTAGATCAGGTTGATTTACGCAACGAGACGGAGAGATTTATACCATTAGTTTTGAGTTTAGTGAGAGTTGTTGATGATGCTATTTTTGAAATTTGGATCGTGTTTGATTATGTGTTGAGAATTAGAACGTTTGGATGATAGATCTGGATTCCTCGTAAAATTCTGGTTAGAAATGGTATATAGTTTGTTATTTCTGGTGATCTAAACCTGGACTCTCGCCGGAGAAGACGACCGGAGTCTTCTCCGGCCACCACCAACCACCACGCTCAATCTCACTCAGGCGAACTGGAAATGTGAAGAAGATGATGTTTGAACCCTTAGATCTAGGTTGGACCATTGACTGACCTGAAGATCCAACGCATGGGACTTAAAGTTGGTTTGGAAATTCTGAGATCAAAACACGGTCGTTTCATTTAATTGCGTGGCATCATGAGGAGCGTTGGATGTCCCTTGACTCGTTGACTGGCTTACTGATCCAAAGGCTGTGTTATTTTTGTAGCATTTAAATTGTTTTATTTGATTTTGTTTATTTTTAATTGCTTTGTTTGTTCCAAAAATCATATAAATTCCAATTTTGATCCAAAAATTATTTTAAAAATATCCTCATGATCCTTATGGAATTTATGATTTTCTGGGATTAACAAAAGGTAATTCCATGCATTTTTCAATTTTATTTGATTTTTCACATTTTATTTTGGTTCTTTAATTTTGCATAATTCTTCATCTGCCTTGTTTATTTTTGTTCTTCCATCTGGTAATGTTTCTGGCTTAGATCTTTTAGTATGTTTTAGAGTAGATATTCATGTTCCCCTAGAATTTTTATTAGAATTTTAGAACAAAATTAAGGTATGTTTTAGGTATTGAGATCAGGACCCTCCCAAAATTGTGGATCCCCTTGACCTATCTCAATATAAGAATTGTTTAGATAACTTAGAAATTGATTTAAGCTTCAATATTTTTACAATAGGTTGTTCAAACATAAATGTTCCCCTAGGAATTTTATTAGAAATTTGAAACTTCATTTTCTATTTTAGTTGTATTTTGCAAGTGGCTTGTATTTGTGGTTTCCTCTCTTGAGTGCTTTGGGTTGTTTGGCTTGGTTGGCTGCTTTGGAGTTGGTTTAGGCTTGAGTTCTTTTTGGTGGAGCTTCTGGTTTTATTGAAGATGCTTGGTATTGAAGATTGGAGCATGGAGTTGAAGGATTTTCCCCTTGGGGAGGTTTTTTTTAGGAGCTTAGGAAATTAGGGTTTTAGGAAGTGCTTTAGACCTAGTTTTGGTTCTTTCTTCAAACATGGAGTGCATTGTTTGCCTCTATTCTATCCAATGACATAAAGTCCTCCTTGGGAAGCTCCATCTCTCCTTAGGAGGGATGAGTGGTATGCCCAAGTGAGTAGAACTTTGAGGATACCTTTCATTTGCAATGTTGAGTTCTTAGTGATTTCCTTTGGTTGTCATTAAGTTCCTTAACATTATAACTTGATTTTGATGATTAATCCTCCTCTTGGAGTGTGCTTGTTGGAGCTTGAAGATAGAAGCTTGCTTGAAGATGAAGCCTTTGTTGTCAACTTTGCTGTCTATCCAACTTTGCTGTTAGAGTTGCTGTTGCTGTTTGTTGTAGGAGTTTGGTACTGCTGCTTGGGCTGCCCCCTCTGTGTCTTTTGTTTTTCTCTGTATTGTTTGTTGACTTGTGTTGTTTTCCCCATAGGTTGAAGTGAAGTTGATTCACTTTGCCTGTTGTTTTCCCGGGTTCGAGGTTGAGCAGGACTCCCTTGCCTCGCTTGTATTGCTGCATTGCATGCATTTTACTATTTACTGTAATTGCTTGCTGTCTTTTGCTGTTTATCCCCTAGGATCTCTGATTTCCTCTGTGCAAGAGGAAATTATGACAGACATTAGGTTTTGACCCATGCATGATAACATTAGGTTAGTTTCCCTTTCAACCATAGGCTTTTTAGAGCGTCTTTCTCTTCTCATCTCAAAACAATTCAAAAATGCAGTAATAAGGATAACGCGTGCGGTACGTTATGAGCCTTAAGCTATTTGAGAAAAGGTTGCTGGAGGGTCACTCTTCAGTAATCTGGCTGCTTAGTATGGTACCCTTAGGGTGACATGCGACGTAGTCACTCTCAGATCACAAGTCTTTAGTACAGTACAAGTTGCAAACAGACTAAAAAATAGTTCTTTCGTAAAAAACTGAAAACAAATTTCAAATGTCATTTTTGTCCGCTTGGACCCTTAAACAGGAAAACCCTTTCTTAAGGAGATACAAAACTGTCAGACAAACTTGTGTCCTCCATAGCCCGAACTACGTTTGTTCTGATCTTTCATGTTGTATGAAAGTACGTAGGCACAAGATGCGATATCTTGGCGAGCAACCTTCCCCTCTTTTCCCGTAGTTAGACGAACTACGTTACCTCTGATTTCTCGTGTCAGACGAGAATACGTAGGCATAAAGTGCGATACTTTTCCGAGTCATTTTCTTTTCTTTTTAACCCAGACCTGTAGAATAGATAGAATAACACACCCTTAGATAGAAAACAAGCGTGGATCCCGTCGAGTACGACGGACGTGAGGGGTGCTAATACCTTCCCCTTGCGTAACCGACTCCCGAATCCAGGATTTGGTTGCGATGACCATTCCTTTCCCTCTTTCCGTTAGGTTTACTCTGAGCGTTTCCTTTCCCTCTTGTGGGATAAATAACGCATGGTGGCGACTCTTCTGTCATAGCCGGCGCCGATTTTCGCAGTAGCGATAACTCGCTAGCACACTCGCCTGGCGAACCTTCGCCATCCTCATTCGTCTAGCGAACTTTCCAGCGAAGACAGGGTGGATGCTTCTGACTTGGTTCGCTGCTGCTCGCTGGGCTTCGCCTGGCGAATCTTCTCTGCCGTTCTCCTGGCGAACCTGCGAACTCAGAATTTCCATGGTTGTCCAAAAGCCCGAACTTCACAAACCGACCGATTCTAACACCAAACTACCCCAGTAAGTTCAACCCAATAACACCCAACTATCCTACTCCATCCATTTCTTGATTCTAACCGGTTAAAACCACATTCTACCGATTAAATCCTAATATTGCCCTAAGATGAAAATGAGTCGAAACTCTTCTCAATCCAACCTCAAACAACTAAAAGCATACATAATCATACACATTAACAGTATAATAGAGTTTCACACACTTACCCGATCGATTGAAAGCTTGGATGTCGATCCTTGATGAAATTCTAGGTTTTCCTCTTCTTTCTCCTCTTTCTTTCTCTTGTTTTTCCACTAATGTTTCTATCTATCTCCTTTTCTCTCTTATCTCATATTTCTATTTTCTTTCCTCTTCATTTCCTTCCAAACACTTAATACTAAATGTCTAAAATACCCTTTACTCTATTTTCCCCGAAAACTCTCCAAATCGGTAAAAATAGCACAACAAGCGAACATAACACATTAGCACATAAATCTCACAATTTAAAACAAATATAAATCAAATAAATCAAAGGACTCAACAAAATAATGGGAATTCAGAATTTGGGGCATTACAACTCTCCCCCACTTTAGAAATTTTCGTCCTCGAAAATATTACCTGATTCAAACAGCTCTGGATGCGACTCTCACATCTTGCTCTCCAATTCCCAAGTCATATTGCCTTCTGCAGCACCTCCCCAGGCTACTTTCACAAGTGCAATATCCTTGCCCCTTAACTTCTTAACTTCACGATCCAAAATCCTAATTGGTAAAACCTCAACCGTAAGGTTATCTCTTACTTCAACCTCGTCCATACGAATAACATGTGACGGATCCGGAACATACTTCCGAAGTTGCGAAACATGGAACACATCATGCAAATTTGAAAGTTTTGGAGGCAACGCCACACGATACGCCACAGCACCCACACGTGCAACAATCTGATATGGACCGATGAAACGAGAAGTCAACTTCTTCGACTTCAAGGTACGACCCACACCCGTAACCGGTGTAACTCTCAAAAAGACATGGTTGCCTTCTTCAAACTCAAGGTTCTTCCTTCTCTTGTCATGGTATCTCTTCTGCCTACTCTAAGAAGCTCTCATCTCCTCCCGAATAAACTTCACCATCTTCGTCGTTTGTTGTACCATTTCCGGTCTAACTACCAACCTCTCACCCGCGTCATGCCAACACAAAGGTGTTCGACATCTCCGACCGTATAAAGCCTCGAATGGTGCCATACCAATGCTCGAATGAAAACTGTTATTATAGGTGAATTCAATCAACGCCAAATAACTATCCCAATCACCACCTTGCTCTAGCACACAAGCACGCAACAAATCTTCCAACGACTGAATTGTCCTCTCGGTTTGACCGTCCGTCTGCGGATGGTAAGCCGAACTCAACCTCAACTTAGAACCCAAGGCACCTTGCAGACTTTCCCAAAATCTTGAAGTAAATCTAGGATCTCCATGCAACTTTACAATCACACGAACATAAATCTCGGCTAATTTCTCCAAAGGATAACTAATATCAATCGGAATGAAGTGAGCAGATTTAGTAAGTCTATCAACGATCACCCAAATAGCATTATGACCTCTTTGCGTATTTGGCAATCCCGTAACAAAATCCATCGATATGCTATCCCATTTTCATTCCGGAATATCCAACGGTTGCATCAATTCACTAGGCTTCTGATGTTCCACCTTCGACTTTTGACACGTCAAACACGAGTACACAAAATGAGCAACATCTCGCTTTAATCCGGACCACCAAAAGATCTTCTTCAAATCTTGGTACATCTTATTCGCTCCCGGATGAATACTCAAGTTACTCCGATGACCTTCTTCCAATATCATCTTTTTCAACTCCGCATCGTCGGGAAGGCAAATACGACCACGGAATTTCAAAACACCAAATTCATCAACCTTGAAATCTTCATTCTCATTCATCATCAAATCAACGAACTTTAAATCCAATTTTTGTTTTTCACAAACGGTCGCAAGAAAATCATTCGTAATATGAAGCATACCAAGTCTCACACTTCTCGGCATCACTTCACAAACCAAACTCAAATCTCTAAAACTCTCCAACAATTCCCATTCTCTTATCATCAATATTGACATATGAACCAACTTTCGACTTAAAGCATCGGCTACTACGTTTGCCTTACCCGAATGGTAATTCAAACCAAAATCGTAGTCTTTCAAAAACTCTAGCCATCTCCTTTGTCTCATGTTCAACTCTTTCTGGTCAAATAAATATTTCAAACTCTTGTGGCCGCTAAAAACCTCAAATCTTGCACCATAAAGATAATGCCTCCAAATTTTCAAAACGAACACCACGGCCGCTAACTCCAAATCATGCGTAGGGTAGTTCTTCTCATGCACTCTCAATTGTCTCGAAGCATAAGCCACAACTTTCCCATCTTGCATTAAAACACCACCTAAACCGGATAAAGAAGCATCACAATAAACCACAAACGACTCCATCGGATTTGGTAAAATCAAAACCGGCGTCGTTGTCAACCTTCTCTTAAGCTCAACAAAACGCTTCTCACAATCAATATCCCAAACAAAAGCCTTTCCCTTACAAGTCAATTGAGTCAACGGAAGTGCCAACTTCGAAAATCCTTCAATAAACCTCCGATAATAATCGGCTAATCCCAAAAAGCTTTGAATCTCCGTAACTGACTTAGGAGCTTCCCACTGCATTACCGCATCAATCTTGGATGGGTCAACACTAATACAATTTCCAGAAATAATATGTCCAAGAAAACTCACCTCCGATAACCAAAACTCGCACTTCGACAACTTGGCATACAGTTGCTTCTCTTTCAAAATCTGCAACACAATTCTCAAATGCCCCTCATGCTCTTCTTGAGACTTAGAATAAATCAAGATGTCGTCGATGAACACCACCACAAAACGATATAATTGCTCATGAAAAATACGATTCATATATTCCATGAACACACCCAGTGCGTTAGAAACTCTGAATGGCATCACCGTATACTCATAATGACCATATCGTGTCCTAAAGGCCGTCTTTGAAACATCTTCTTCTTTCACCCGAATCTGGTGATAACCCGATCTCAAGTCAATCTTACTAAAAACACGGGCTCCAACCAATTGATCCATCAAATCGTCTATTCTTGGAAGCGGATACTTATTCTTAATCGTCACTTTATTCAACTGTCGATAATCAATACACAACCACATGCTTCCATCTTTCTTCTTTACTAACAATACCGGTGCACCCCAAGGAGAAACACTTGGTCTTACAAACCTCTTATCCAACAAATCGTTCAACTGCTTCTTTAACTCTACCAATTCCGATGCCGACATACGATACGGTGCCATCGAAACCGGTCTAGTACCCGGAACTACATCAATAGAAAACTCAATCTCTCTCTCCGGCGGCATATCCTTAGTATCTTCTAGAAACACTTCTGGAAATTCTCGCACTACGGAAAACACCTCCAGTTCCACTTTACTCTCTACCGACAAGGATGCAAACAAACCAAACAACTGAGCTTCGTCCGCTAAAAGTTTCTTCAACTCTTTAGTGGATAGAAAACTCTCACTTCCATCATCTTCCAAATAAGGAAATCTTACCAACTTGTGATAGCAATCCAGATGAATCTTATTATATTGCAACCAATTCATACCGAAAATCACATCCAAACCGTCCAACGGAAAACACACTAAATCCATCACGAAGTCTTTACCATACATGGTCAAAGGACAACTTATGCATACCAAAGAAGTAATTACCGACCCCGAAGCAGGAGTCTCAATAACCATGCCACCACTCAAAGAAACCATGCACAAATCCAAACATTTGGCACACTTAAGAGAAATGAAAGAATAGTCGCTCCAGTATCAATAATAGAAACTAAAGGCACATTATTAATAAAGCATGTGCCTTTAATCAAACGATCCGCATTAGTAGTGTCCGCACCGGCTAACACAAATACCTTTCCGCCCGCTGGAGCTTGCTTCAGTTTACTACAATTGGGCTTAATGTGACCCACTTCGCCACAGTTGTAGCATTTCACCACATTCTTTCTACAATCTGAAATGGTATGTCCAGGAATCCCACAGTTAGCACACTTCTCCCCAGATTTTCCACAATCAAAAGACTTGTGGCCCATTACGCCACACTTGAAACATTTAATCATACTAGAACCTCCTCCGGGCTTCCTATCAAAGTTTTCCCTATGCTTGCCTTTATCAGCAGGCGTCATATAAGGTCCACTCCTCACTGGTTGCTTCCCTCTCTTCTCATTCAAACTCTTATAGTGAGTGGAACGAGCTTTACTATCTTCTTCAAAAATTCTACAGCATTCGGTCAAGTCCGAAAATCTCCTAATCCTCTGATAACCCACCGCTTGCTTGATCTCAGGGCGCAAGCCATTCTCATACTTAATACATTTGGAAAATTCCGCCGTCACCGCATCATAGTGAGGATGAAACTTCACTAACTCTGTGAACTTAGCCGTGTAGTCTATCACAAACATGTTGCCTTGTTTCAATTCCAGGAACTCCATCTCCTTCTTTCCCTTTACACTCTCAGGATAATACTTTCTCAAAAATTTGGTGCGAAATAGATTCCAAGTGATTTCCTCATCGTCTACTTCAAGAACTTGTCTTATACCGACCCACCAGTCATCGGCTTCCTCTCTCAGCATGTGAGTCCCAAGTCTCACCTTGTTGCCTTCAGCACAAGTCATAACTCTAAAGATCCTCTCGATCTCCTTTAACCAAATCTGAGCACCATCTGGATCAAATCTTCCCTTGAACACCGGCGGTTGATTCTTTCTAAACTCATCGTACGCATTCACATTCGGTGCGCCTTGCACCGCCCTAGCCATAGCCTCCAACGCCGCAGCCATAGCATTGTCATTACGACCAGCCATATTCTGAGGATTCCCAAAAATAACAACAAGGTTAAACAATTGTTCAACCAACAAAACAACGAGACAGACACAACTGACTCAACACTGGCTCTGATACCACTTAATGTAACACCCCTTTTCTATACCCCAAATTAAACAATTAAATCATTTAGGCACTTGATAAAAGTTTCATCAGAGTTTAATTAATACATGATATAAAAGAGGTGTGTCACATTATCATGAGATTAAACACCTACAACATCTGCTCAAATAGATATGCAACAATGGGCAATTCACAATCTAGGAGAACATAGTTCTAAAACCCACATCTCAATATTTAGAATAAAGCGGAAACATCTAAACATTGAATCAATACATTCATATAAACATATATACATCATTCAATTAATTCTTATGTACAAACATCCATCATCAGATACATACGCAGATGTATCACAAAAGAAATCAAAACAAATGTATCTCCAAAAAGAGCCAAAGGCTTCCTAACTACCCAGATGTTACATATCAGAGCCATCGACCAAAAAATAATGAAGACCTGCTTCACAAAAAGGACCTCCAGCAATCCTACTCTGCAATGCCTCATAGAGCATCATAAAACAGCAGAAGGGTGAGAAACAATATCATAACAGTCACTACGTATAATTATATATATCTGTATACATACATGGGATTTACGCAATTCAAATTCTCACCACATCTCATCACAATGCATATTCACACAATCAAACATATTCATCAAATCATGCGTCTATACATACTCATCATTTTCCACATAAACATTTAGAATTATGTTCAATTCACTCCATGCATCATATAAAGATGACCAATGCAACTCATAGAGACCGACTCACAACCCTATGCAGATGCAAATGCGGTACCGACTCAATTCAGCAGATTCTCCAAGGAATCAAGTATTCAGCAGATTCTCCAAGGAATCAAGTATTCAGCAGATTCTCCAAGGAATCAAATATTCATCAGATTCTCCAAGGAATCGAATATTCAGCAGATTCTCTGAGGAATCAAATACTCAGCAGATTCTCCGAGGAATCAAATACTATAACAGATTCTCCAAGGAATCAACATCGCTAGGATGTACATCATGATGCCTTTTATGCAAAATGACTCACAACATTTCTCTACATGCATACATATTCGCAAATATATCACTATGCATATTCATCTCATACAGGCACATACAATCTATGTACATCAACAATATACTTATACTCCATAATATATATACTCTTTATTTCAACACATACCATTCCATATAAGGCATATACTTTCACAATCAAAATTCCACATTCTAGGATTCACGCCTTGCGGCTACCCATAGCATAACGTACCACACGGCACACAAAACTATTCAATTCGAGAAGGATTAAACATAACTGAACAAAGAAATCCGCATGGAAAGGAAAAACACAGAAAACAGGAAAATGTTGTCGCATTCGCCAACCTTCGCCTGGCGAAGCCTCTGGCGAACCTTCGCTACTTAGTTCGCCTGGCGAACTTGCCAGCGAAGACCACTGGGAGTTATTCTGGAATTACTCGCTAGCACACTCGCCTGGCAAACCTTCGCCATCCTCATTCGTCTGGCGAACTTTCCAGCGAAGACAGGGTGGATGCTTCTGACTTGGTTCGCTGCTGCTCGCTGGGCTTCGCCTAGTGAATCTTTGCTGTCGTTCGCCTGGCGAACCTGCGAACTCAGAACTTCCATGGCTGTCCAAAAGCCCGAACTTCATAAACCGACCGATTCTAACACCAAACTACCCCAGTAAGTTCAACCCAATAACACCCGACTATCCTACTCCATCCATTTCTCGATTCTAACCGGTTAAAACCATATTCTACCGATTAAATCCTAATATTGCCCTAAGATGAAAATGAGTCGAAACTCTTCTCAATCCAACCTCAAACAACTAAAAGCATACATAATCATACACATTAATAGTATAATAGAGTTTCACACCCTTACCCGATCGATTGAAAGCTTGGATGTCGATCCTTGAAGAAATTCTAGGTTTTCCTCTTCTTTCTCCTCTTTCTTTCTCTTGTTTTTCCACTAATGTTTCTATCTATCTCCTTTTCTCTCTTATCTCATATTTCTATTTTCTTTCCTCTTCATTTCCTTCCAAACACTTAATACTAAATGTCTAAAATATCCTTTACTCTATTTTCCCCGAAAACTCTCCAAATCGGTAAAAATAGCACAACAAGCGAACATAACACATTAGCACATAAATCTCACAATTTAAAAAAAATATAAATCAAATAAATCATAGGACTCAACAAAATAATGGGAATTAAGAATTTGGGGCGTTACAGAAAAATAACGAAGATGCTGGGGAACATCATTATTAACACAAAGTTGAAGAATGACTTGCTGGGAAATAAAATTCCACGAGCATGTCCGAGGTAATAACTCTATTCAGAGAAATGTTGTCGACTTAACTAAGGACTGGTCGGGATACTCATGATTAACCCTGGATCCTGCATTATGTTATGTTTGATATGATGTTTTGTATAGCATTCCACTTTGGATGGAAGTACATGCATGACATGATGCATGAAAATGCATGTATGGCTACAACTGCTGGGGATTTTTAGGTGCATGTAGGAATGCGAATGAGCTTATTCATTTTTGGATGAAGCTTCCTATTTCAGCGGGAATGTTATGCATAGGTATGTTGATGATTAATATGCGATGCATATGGGAATGCAACTAGGTAATTGAATTTTTTGTAGGCTTTATTTTTGTTTCTGAAGAAAGATTGTTGAGGAAATATCATCATCAAAGGGTTGATGGAAGATAGTGAATATCATCATCAAAGGATTGACAAGAAAGATCAATTATAGAATATCATCATTAAAGGGTTGATGGAAAGAAACTTCATTAGGGAGTGACATCGTCAAAGGAGTAACGGAAAAGAACAATTTAGGTAATATCGTCATCAAAGGGTTGATGGCATCATCAAAGGGTTGACAAAAAATAAATTCACTAGGGAGTGACATCCTTAAAGAGTTGATGGGAAAGAATAATTTGGAACATCGTTATCAAAGGGTTGATGGAAAGGATTAATTTTGGAATATCGTCATCAAAGGGTTGATGAAAAATAATTTGTCATCATCAAAAGGTTGATGAAAAAGATTTATCACCCTAAAGGATTTTTATCATCGTCAAAGGGTTGACGAAAAGAGATAATTTTGTTATGTCATCATCAAAGGGTCAATGGAAAAGAGATTTATCATCGTCAAAGGGTTGATGGAAAATTTTTGTCATCATTAAAGGGTTGACAGAAAAGAGCAAGTAGGTAACATCATCAAAAGGTTGATAGAAATAGCTTCACTAAGGAGTGATATCGTCAAAGGGTTGACGGAAAGGATTATTCTTGTCATCGTCAAAGGGTTGACGGAAGGATTTGTGTTATGTATGCAATGGGGTATGCAATGGGGTTGACAGAAAAGAGCAAGTAGGTAACATCATCAAAAGGTTGATAGAAATAGCTTCACTAAGGAGTGATATCGTCAAAGGGTTGACGGAAAGGATTATTCTTGTCATCGTCAAAGGGTTGACGGAAGGATTTGTGTTATGTATGCAATGGGGTATGCTAATTTGATGAAATCTTAGTTATGCATATATGTTATATGCAATGCAAGTGAGAATGCAAGTAGGTGATTGGTTTTTGGATTGGTCTCCCTTTTCGAAGGTGAGATCTTCTCTTGGTACCAATGTGTACTGAAGTTGGTTTTATGAAGATGCCAGCAGGGTGGACTTTTTGTTAGTTTCCAAAATGGATTGGACTTTTGAGAGGTGTCAAGCAAGGTCGGACTTTTGGTGGTTGCCAATATGGATTATATTTTTGGTTGTTTTGAGGATGCCAATAGGGATTGGACTTTTGGTTGGTGAAACGATTTGACTTCCCGACACTTGAAATATGACGATATTGTGATCAAAAGATAGATGGGCATGCTCATGGTGCCCCAAGTTTGATCCCTTGCTAAAGTTACATATTTGTTCTTGAGAACCTAAACTTCTTTGCCTGATGTGCCATGATGGCTTGTATATGATTTCATGAGCTTAGCGACGTGATCAATGCATGATTATTATGCTTTTGTTCTGCCCCAAGGCTTCTTGTCAAGATATGATGTTGTAATAGCGTGATTTTTTGACATTTGTTATGAACTCAACATGTTACTAGTGTTTGAAAAGGTCTGCTTGACTAACTTGAAAGCATGGAGGGAAACTTCCCTAGTCTGAGCCTTTGAGGGACTTGCCCCAGATGGACTAAGTATTTATGATTTGTATCCTTGATCAATTGATGCTTGGAGATTTTCTTTAGACTATCCAACTCTTAAGTCAACATAGTCATTGGATGTCATGCCCCTGATCCATAGGGTTATGAGGTAGTCTTGATTCGAACCAGCATTGACGAATGATTAAGTTCCTCTTTGATTGCTCTTTGTTGGAATTTCCTTGATGTAAAGTACTTACTTGCAGTTAAATTTATTCATTATGAAATGGTAATTTTAATGCACATTCATGCAAGTTTTGAAAAATCACTTATTGGAATGATGTGGTAGTGTGTGACGTGTGGATCATTAGTCCATATACATTGTTGATTTAACTAGTGTGAAAGATACATCGAGAATATGATACCAATACATAAGATTAGCAAATCTCTAGTATTTAGTTTACACAGCCTTGCGGTAGTACGCTTTCAAAATAAACCATGCCTCAATTAGGTCTTTTGAGGGTTGTAATGTGGTCTAGTTCACGAATATTGAAACAAGGGATATAAGGCTCAAATATGTTTTGCACCCACCCATTCTTCGTGACGATCTCCAGTCTTATGTTCAGTTAATTCAACATACACTTTAAGGTTTAACAGTGTAAGAGTTGAGTTGATGATTCAAGGTTCACTTGAAATGTCAGTAACCTTATTTTGTTTTGTCACGAATGTCAGTGACTCTTTGATTCTTGATATGGTGGTCAGTGAATCTTATTTTGTTTTTGTTGGGGATTTGTACGACCTCTTTTAATTTTTTCTTTTTATCCCTAATTTTTGTCTGGACACCTTTTTCAAAGATTTTAGTCCACCAGGATTACTCAAATTTTTGCCTAAGTCGCCTCTTTGGGTGTTCGACTTAGCGGGCTTTATCTTTCTCTTCTTTTTTTTTTACTTTGATTTTGATGAAGGGTTGTGACTACCAAGTCATTGGTCATTGAAGAACAACCGACATAACTTTTGCATTTTGCATAGTTCCTTCGACACTTTTGGATGTGTGAGAAGAATATCATGTGGTTGGTCCCCAAATGGGATGTTTCATTTTGTAATTCAAAGGGTAGTCAGATTAACTGAACACTACCCTGCCCTAGGTTAAGCGTAAAGGTTTTATATTTGAAAGAAACACCTATTTCTAGGCTTGAAGTGGTTAACTAGAGACTAAATCCTTATGTCTCCGGTGTTTGGGCATTTGAAATAATGCATGTACATCATGAATTGGATTTTATCTGAAAGTATACGTTCAAAAGTTATGGGTATTTTGTTCTCATCATCCTCCGTCGAATCTTTGCTAAACAACAATTTGATAAAGGGAGTGAAGTGGAGAAATATTTTTGTGATATTTTTGCAATACATGAGAAAATACGTGTGAATACAAATGGATTGATTCAAAACATGCATGATCAATTTATTAACAATACCATTAATAAACAACAATGTCTAATGACAAGTAGTACTTAACAGAAGAAAAAAAACTACAAAAGCAAATTAATGATGTGGGCTAAAGATTTCCAGCATTGAGGAATTGGGATTTCCTTTCTTGATTCACTGCTCGGCTAGCCTTCTTCAGAGTTGCTCATCGAGACTAGTATGATAACCTTTTTCACACCTACTCTCAGCAACTTCTTCCATAACATGAACTGATGAACCCACGTGACCAAGTGAAGAATTATTGCTAATTTGAATGCCTTGAGGCGTGAATGAGAACATCTTAGAGTTTTGAGCACCTTACATGGTAGTCACATCGGGTGTTTGGAGTCAAACTGATGGGCATGGAGAAATCACTAGATCTAGTTCCTTTGCCAGTATCGGTCCACCTTTGATCAAATATGGAAGTATTTAACTGTACGACATTGGTAGATGAGTGATATGCCTTTTTGGATTTCTTGGTCTTTCTCGAGCGTGCTAACACTACTGATGTGGAGCATGTTATCGTCAGTATGCCTATTGACATTGGGGATGTCCTTAACTTATTGGAGGATATTGACCTTGTGGAGAGAATGGTATCTGAAATGGAGGTCCATAAGGTTGTTAACTTTGAACAGCTGAGATGCATAGGTACTAAGGATAAGGTATTGGAGGTGGAGCTTCCCAGATTGCATTAATTTCCTCTTCTTCTTTCTTTTGGGAACTGAAAATGGATTTACTCTCACTAGCCTAGATGTTCGAGGCGTCTTGGACCTTTCCACTTTTGAGCATGTTCTCAATGGTTCTCCAGTTTATACCGAATTAGAAAAGTCTGATGACGCATTTTCTATCATCTTTTCAAAGTATAAACCTTGCAAGGTGTCTATTAACAAGTCAACCAATTCTCTCTCTAAAAGTGGTGGTTGAACGCGAGCAGCTAACTCTCTCCATATTTGAGCATACCCTTTGAAGGATTTGTTGCTCTCTTGAGACAAACCTCACAATTGCATGCGGTTGGGAGCCATGTCAAGATTGTATTCATATTGCTTCAAAAAGGAGTTAGCCAGGTCTAACCATGACTGGATGTGGCTACTCTCTAACTGCTTGTACCAACTCAATGATGCCTCACTCAAACTATATTGAAAATAGTGAATCATTAATTTATCGTTGTGAGCATAAGAGGTCGTTTTTTGCAAAACATCACCAAATGTTGCTTTGGGCAACTATCCACCTTGTACTTCTCAAAATCTGGTGATTTGAACTTTGGAGGTATTACAAGTTCGAGTACCAAACACTTGTATAAAGAATCGAGATGAAAAGCATCACGTCCTTCTATGGATTTAAGCTTCTCTTTCAACACACGACATATGTCAATAATCTTTGCATTTCGTGGGTCCTTGGTTTTCATCATAGGGATTGCCCCTTGGAAATTTGGCTCAAAGAATGCAAAAATATGGTATTTGTCATACCCTAATTTTCAACCCTAAGATCCTGTTTTCTTTTTTTGTTTCGTATTGTCTGCATGGCATATCATGTATTTGCCCTGCCCTTCTCAGTTCTCTCTTTGAAAGATCATCTGACCCTTGGCCATAATCTTCTAGGATTTAGGCTATGAAATCCTGTGTGTGTGTTTATCATGACTAACCTATTTGTGCAGGTGCATCAATTTCAAGTGGAGATAATACTCAGTCAAGTACTTCAAGAGGTGATTAACTGATTCTGATTCAAAGTGATCCTAGGGGTTTTCGATTAGTCACTTTACCCAAGGTTCCTCAGAAGCTTCAAGATATACCCCGAAGAATTAGGGTTTCTGTCCAATGGTGTTGGGCATGGCCATTGGTGAGGCCATATCGGCACAAGCAAGAAGATTAGGGTTAAAAGATCATATGGTTGAGGCTTTGTTATAATATTCCAAGATTCATCTTCCTCAGAGATTCTCTAGAGCATGAATTAGGGTTGCATGACAACTTTCTTTCCTCAAGAACTCGTCCAAAGAATTCGTTAAGTTCAAGACCTCATTCCTTCTATTTTCTTATTTCTGGTAATACAAGTTGTTCGAGGACGAAGGATGGGAATTAAGGTTAAATTTGAATATTGTTACAAATGGGTCCATGAGTTCAATTTGATCAAGGTTATCAAGGTTTGGTTGAAAGGTGTATTTAAACGGATTTCTTGGCAAAAGAGTTGCCTAAAGTTGATTTTAAGTCATATTTCAAGCCATATCCCATGTACCTTCAAGAAATGTTCAAGCTAATCTGCGCCATAAATTGAATCCAAATTTTGTTTCAAGTCACATTTGATTTATGAGCCATAGGAGGCGTGCTTCCAAGGTTCCATGTCAAAATGACGGATTCACATTTCCAAAAGCTCACATTGATTTCAAGTTTCATTGTTCAAGTTGTGATTACAAGTTCAAGTCAATTCCAAATTCAAAGTACACAAGAAGTTTCAACATCCTTTATATGATTCAAAATTCAAAATTCAATTAAGGATTTGATTCACAAATTACACATGTCTAAAAAAATTCAAAGATTAAGTTCATATTATTTCATCCAAAAATTATGGGCTCAAGTGTAAAGGATCCATGTTACAACATTTGAACTTTCAGTTTTTTCCACAAAATTCATGAAGTACAAATATCAAACTACAAGATTAAACCAAATTTCAATGCCTAGGAAGCTAAAATTCAGCCATGACTTCCTCCAAACCTTTGTCCTATCTGTATAGAGCTCATGTTGGAATGGAAGTTTGGGCAAGCTAGATTAATATACCCGATCATGCAGCGACTAAAATAAATTCCAGCACAAGCTATTCTGAATGTCACGTCTTGGTCAAAACCTTGCCTTCAAACACCAATTCAATCTATGATAGCCTACCTGCAAAATTTGCTCAGAAAATTGGTATCATATAAAAACGAGTTTCTAACAAGACTTAAAACCAACAGCCCTCACTTGTACTATGAATTTCCACAGCTTCCCAATTCCGCTTTCGTAATGAAGTAGAGTGTGAAGAAATTGACGGTTGATCCATAGAAAAGCAGCAAGACACCATTTAGTACAAAACTCAAATGTGCAAATCTAGTTCATGGTCCTGATAACATGGCAAGTAATTTCAGAGTTCCAAATCACAAGCATTAAGTTCTAAGATAAAATCCAAAACACGATTAAACATGTTAGATTGAAAAATGAAATATCGGGATATGCACAAAACATGTTTTAAATCACAGCAAAAACAATCAAACAAGAATGGAAACTTGTTTCAGCAGTATCACGACAAGATCGAAGGCTCATCCAATTGGAAATCAATTCAGAATTTAATTCCTATGAACCTATAAAACAGGATACTCGGGCAACAAGTAGGACAGAGAAAAAAATCAACAGAGAGTAGAAAATTTTAGAAAACATACACACACAATACCATAGACTTTTCACGTATTAGAAGGACAAAAATCATCAGTGAACAGAGTCACCACACAAGTTCAAAAGAGGAACAAAAGCATACACACATCATTGAGAACACACATAGCAGAAGAGAAAGTAATCATCACAACAATACTTACATACAAGAGAAAGCAACACAGTTTGAATCAAAGTAGCGATAATAATGAACACATACGCAGCCACAACATCGCATACGCAGGGAGAATACACATTTAGAGGCAAAACAAATTAAAGAAAGGAGATTACCTTTTGAAAGCTGTAGCTGATACCGTGTCGTCGCGATTTCACCTTATAGTATTTTCTTCAAATCATCACCCACCATTATTACGACTTCGCCGTATTTGAACGTGTCTAGGTTAGCTACTATTTCCGTTTTTGTGACTTGCTTGATTTTTTTTTGATTGCTTTGGTAGGGTTGAGAATTTTGGGTTCTATTTTGAGGATTTGAGGGAGGAAATTTGATTTGAGAAAAAGGAATATGGTGAACAGCGTGCGAACGAGAGAGGAGCTTGGGGTTGTAGCTCATGTCACGCCATCAAATTTGAAAGAAGAAGAAGAAGATGGCGACACGAGGAATTGTGAGAAAGAGTATGTGTGTCGCGCGAGAGAAGGGAGTAACAGCGTGAAAGAGGAAAATATGAGAGAGAGAGAGAGAGAGAGAGAGAGAGAGAGAGAGAGAGAGAGAGAGAGAGAGAGAGAGAGAGAACATGATGAAATTGATTTTCTTTACTTGAATTCTTTTTTTCTTTCTCTTTAAATCGGGTGGGCCAAATCAGCCCAATTGTTTTTTTTGTTTCTTTTTTGTGGGCTTTGCGAAAGCCGAATACTTAAAAGAAAACAACAAAATATGTTTTCATTTTTATTTAAATTCAACTTTTTTATTTTAGAAAAATAATAATAATAAATAATTGATAATGAGCATTGGATTTGATTGTTAGCTTAACTTGTATTTTAGGTGTTAATTATGTTTTAATTAATTGATGGATTGAAATTCTCATTAATAAATTTTTGATTAATTAAAATTCAAGTTGATTAATTAATTTAGATTATTACTGTGACCTTTTTTATTCTTATGAGTTCTTAGGAAATCTGGATGGCAGTTAGATAATTCTGATGTGCGATTTGCGATGATCCTTTAGGATATCTCGATTCTATTTGATCTTCGATTAAAATTGAATCAGAGATAAACTTTAGGATTAAACTTTTGTATAACATTAGGAAGTTTTTCCTTTAATTTTAATCTTAGGTCATAGAATTAAGTTAGTTCCGTTTGGATGTTAACTTAGACAACTTACATATTAAGTTCCCATTCTCCCACAAGAGAACTAAACACTAGGCATCCCCAGTCGAGATATAATTCTCCTACCCCATAATATAGTCGATAAAGATGTAGAATCTTTTCCGCTTGAGAGAGGTATGTGGCATACATGTCGATTCTATATCCGAGTTGGAGTCATTCTCCTAATGCGAAGCAAAGGCCATCTTCCGCATGTTTGTGGTGGTTTTAGTTGAGCTTTCTCCTTAAGATGACAACTTGTCTCTTCTTCTAAAAACCAACAAACAATATTTTATCCATAGTACGAACTACAGACGCTCTGATTTCTCAAAGTTCCTTTTGAGAATACGTAGGCACAAGGTCAATCCTTGGTGAGCAAGCTTTTCTTTTACTTTTTTTACCTTTAATGAGGGGAAATATGAATGCTCTGATTCCATTCTAGTCAGGATACGTAGGCACGAGATGCGATGTCTTGGTGAGCATACTTAGGAATAACACCTTAGGTCTCCCTTTACCTTTTCACCCTTTAGCAGACAAATAACAAAATAACACAATAAAATAAGAGGTTCTTGTAGAGTACTACAGATACTTAGGATGCTAGCACCTTCCCTAGATTCTCTTTTGTTTTGTTTTTTCATTGCATACTTTGGAGACGACAAATTCCCATCTTAGACAATGTGACACTCTTATATAACCTGGTTCTCAATAGGGATGTGCATAGGACAGGGTTGAGCAATATTGTTTACTTAAGGTGAATGAGATCCTCAGTGGCTGTAGTTTACTGAATGTTGTCCTCTCTCCTTACCAATGCTATCATAGCTTCTACAAGTTGGTCCAACTGGTTTTTCATCAGGTCAACATCCGCTCTTGACGCAAACTAGTTCTGCTCTTCTGGGTCCATGATCCTTCAAAAGCTATTTCAAGTCTAATACGGGCGTTGAGAAATCAACTGTGGGTTATGGACAAAGGATGGATGAGTTTTTTTCGCTTTTGTGGAAGAATGATATTCAATGCATGCTTATGAAATGCATGTGCAATGGTATGCAAATGAGTGCAATGCAATAATACATTTTTTTCAACTTTTTCCAGGTACAGGGTCTCATAAGTTCGAGGTATGGATGGAAGATAAGGTTTACTAATTGTTACACAGGGATTCCACCAAGTGTGATCTAAGGCTCTTAAGAAGGACCCCAGAGTCATGGATTTGCATGAATGTTTTTCGCCCACGAAAACTATATGTCGAGCGTCAACTCCATAGAGAGAATCTACTCTGAGCGAGATCTTCGTACCGACCCTACGAGAGCTGCATCTTGGGGCTCGCACTACACGACCATCAACTTCAATTCTAGACAAGGTTCCAAGAGTCATGGATTCACACGAATGTTTGTCACCCACGACAATTACATGTCGGACATTAACTCCATCAAAAGAATATACTCTGAGCGGGATCTTTGTACCAACCCTACAAGGGCTACATCTCGGGGGCCCGCACTATGCGACCATCGTTCCTAATAGGCCAAGGGTTAAAGGTTCTACAAAGGTCCTTAGAGTAATTGATCCTTATGCAAACATTAAGGCCTACAACAATTACATGTCGGGCGCCAATGTTCTCAAAGGATCTACTCTAAGTGAGGTTCTCATGTCAACCCTAACAAAATCTAAATCTCGCGGACTCGCATTACTCAACCATCGTCCTATCTTATGTTTATTCTCTAGACTCAGGTAGAGAGTCTTTCCCTCAAGGTTTTTAATCCATCAGAGTGTCCATATCAAGAGCTCACGAGATCCAAGTAATAGATACAAGATAATAACGTAAGATATATACAAAGGAAAAAGATAGAAGAAAATGAATAAACAAAGCTAAAAACCATTGCAAATAGAATTAAGTTAGGCTTGACTCTCTCTTGTTTGGAACATATGTCCCCAGTAGAGTCTCAAGTTGTCGTACCTCGAAAAATACGATCCTTGCGATGGTCGTACAAAAAATTAGTTCGAACAGAGTCACCACCAACTTTATTTATCACACTAAAGGAATAGGAAAATATCGATAAAACCTTTTAAATCATAATAATGGTCGTCGCAACCATATTAGGGTTTGGGAGTCGATTACGCAAGGAAAAGATATTAGCACCCCTCACGTCTGTTGTAATTAACGGGAACCTCTTAGTTAGATGTCCAATTGAATGTTAGCTTACGTCATTTGTCTTCTTCGAGTCATAAAAATATAAAAAAGAGAAAAGAAAGGAAACCTCAAAAGGGGAAAAGGGAGGTTTTTTTATTAATGTGCACGCCAAGAATTGGGGTCTTTGTGCCTATGTATCCTCATGGTGCAATGAGGAAATTAGAGCTTCGTAGTTTGGAAAACTACGGTGGAAAAAAGAAAAAGGCTGCAAGCCAGGATCTCGCAGTCTTGTGCCTACGTATCCTCATGGTGCAATAAGGAAATCAGAGCTCCGTAGTTCGAGAGACTACAATATATAGTTGTTAATGGCTACTGGGTTGTTTTTAGGGGAAGAGAAAGGTACATCATGGTGGTATGTGGAAAAGATTCAAGAAGAAAAAAAATCTAAAACCTATTTTCAAGTTTTATCCTCTCTTTCTTATTCCTTTCTTTTTATTTTAAATTGAGTTATTTGCTTGTTTGCATGGAGGTTTTCATGTTGTTTATAGTGAGAAAGCTGTTTATGTTATTGATGGAGGATTAGATTAATGAAGGCAGTATGAAGTTAATGGTGGTGGAAGAATGTGATGAATGAATGTTGTTGAAAATGAAGGACATAATAGTTTATTATTGAAGATTAAAAGAATGAAATAGCAAAAGAAGTTGAATAAATCGATTTTTCTCTGATTTTCACTCACTTCCCCCTTTTCATACTACCTTCCTTTTCTTGTTATAATGCAATATTTTTTAATTTTTTGTTACATTTTGTCCTTTTGTTAGAGTGATATGAGTGGAATTAGTTGTGTGAGGTATTTATTGGGAGTGATATCCTGGTTGTGCAAATTTACGTATTATTGAAATCCTCTTTATTTAAGCTGAGTGGAAGGATGAAATGAGTGGGAGATTTTTGTTTGTTAGTGAAAAGGACTCCCCTTTTCAATGCCAGACTGCCACACGCTAATGGTTAAGAGGGGAAATATTTGCTGTCAGCTGGATGTCACGCATTTGTTGTTGTGATTTGTCCATTTTTTATTATTATTTTGAATAAACTAGCAAATAAATATAAAAACCAAATATTAAAAATATATTCAATCTAATTATTCAATAAACTAGAAATAAGTTTTGACCGGTTAAAAGGTTTGACTGATCAAAATGCGACTGAAAAAATTGTTGAAAAAGTAAAGCAAGCACGACAGGTTAAATTATGTGTACCATAGATTAATGATACTGACGTGTGTGGGCTCAATTTTGAAATTTTTCGTCCACTGATTTTATGCACAGTTGCAATATGATTCAACTGGTCAATCTGTATATCTGAAAATTAATAATGGCTGACATTTTAGACATTATTCATGATGAAAGACATGTTATGCTAAACATGTGATGCAAAGTAAAGATAAAGTCAGATGAATAAAAACTATAAAATACCCGGAGAAAATTAGGGTATGACACTGTGCTGAATATATATATATATATATATATATATATATATATATATATATATATATATATATATATATATATATATATATATATATATATATATATATATATATATATATATATATATATATATATATATATATATATATATAGGAGGATCTATGTTGGAGTGATTGGGGGCTCTTGCCCCCACAAGAATAATAATCATGACTATTAATTATGTATATTAATTTAATGTATAACTATATTTTTCTTTTCAATTTCAAAATAAAAAGTTGCTCTCATTAATTAGAGAAACAACTATATTAGTATATAGGGATTTGGATCCTCTCCTTTTTTATATATTTTGTCATCTCTCATGTTTCTTATCTAACGGTTCAGAATTTATAATGAATAATTAAATAAAAAAGTCATTTAATAGGAGAGAGAAATGGATAAGTAATTTGTCTTTGTTATTTTTGTCTTTATTATTTAATTATTTATTATAAATTCTGAACCGTTAGATTAGAAACCTGAGAGATGACATCATATATAAAAAAGGAGAGGATCCAAATCCAGTATTATATAGTTATACTTTACCACATTCTTTATTATTATGGTCATTTGGAAGAAAAAAAAAGAAAGTTTTTTTAATATGAACTTTTTTATACCAATTGAAATGCATTATAATATTCTCTTTATAAATATAATTAAATAATTTCAATTAAGTGTTAGATATTTTATTAATTATATATTTTTTTAACATATTTTAAATTTAAAAATCTTGTTATACTTAGGATTATTAAAAAATGTGTTATTAAAATTTTATTATAAATTTTTTCTATAAACATCATAAGCAATAAAAAAAACATCGTATCATCTTAAAGTTGAGAATTTATTTTATTTTACTTTAAAAAAATCTATTATCAATCAAGAGAGTGAAATTTTCTTCAATAAAAGATAGAATTAATATCGATCTTTTACCTCTAATTACTTTACAAAAGTTTGAGAATAATTGAATTACATTTTAAAAAATCCATATTTTGTTTACATACAAAAAAAAATATTATGTTTATTTTTTAAGCATTGATAATATAAAATAATTCATTCATAAACTGAACAAATGCATAAAAATTAATTTAAATTTGTAAAAGTTTTCGTTTTTTCCAATAATAAAACTTTTGCCCCCGTTTAAAAAATGTTCTGGATCCGTCATATGTTGTTGTTACTTGTGTTAGAACAAGATTTGGTTCTGCTCATTATATCTAAATTTTGATAATAATAAAGTAGTATTTGTGTGAGAACAATTTTGGTACTCTAACGTTTGTTTTTCCGAAAGATTAACAAATAGGATTTGACTCTGATAGAGACCATCTACAATGACAATCTGGTTTGACCAAAAGACATTTCTGTGCCAAAGAAGCAAGTATGCTTCTGTTCTACTCACATTCAAAAAGATTCTAAGAAGACAATATGTTGTTGCTGCAATATTTTTTTGGTTTATGGTTCTGAGTGTGACTCTAATTTCTTACTTCTGAAGGTTGTCTAGCATCTGAAGTCATTATCTTCTGAAGAAGAAGTGTTGAAGACTCTGAAGACAAGGTTCTGCTGAACAAAGTTCTGAAGGCTCTGAAGACTTGAGTTTCTGAATATTAAGTGTTGAAGACTCTGAAGACAAGGTTCTGCTGAACAAAATTCTGAAGACTCTGAAGACTTGAGTTTCTGAAGATTAAGTGTTGAAGACTCTGAAGACAAAGTTCTGCTGAACAACATTCTGAAGACTTGAGTTTCTGAAGATTAAGTGTTGAAGACTCTGAAGACAAAGTTCTGCTGAACAACATTCTAAAGACTCTGAAGACTTAAGTTACTAAAGATCAAAGGTTCTAAAGACTGAGTCCTTAAGACTCTGAAGACAAGTTTCTGGCGAATAAGTTCTAAAGACTCTGAAGACTTAAGACTCTGAAGACCCAAGTGATTAACTCTTCTAATTATGCTTCAATCATCTCTATTCAGAAGCCTCTGATGTATAGAAGATAAGATCAAACATTTACGAGGGAAATAGTACATAGTACATATCAAACAAGTTTTATTTCACTACCATTCCACTACCCTGATATGGCGGTAGAAAGAACAACTTTTGTGTACGATTTTCATCCATGTGTAATGACATTATTTCAAGTCACCGGCTATCTAAAGGATATTCCTGATTTTCCCTCCAACGGATCTTTTTCTGGCTATATAAGGACTTAATTACTTGAAGAAGAAAAAGATGTGAGACAAACAAAAGAAAAATGATGAAGAATTGAAGCAACAATATTGAAGCAACAATATTGAAGCACAACAATACAAAGAAAGAACATTGTTCATACTATATAAATTTTCTTTAAGTCATTTGAGTTATTAATAGTGTTTATATCTGCTTGTGTAGAAGAAATTCATTGTAAACATTCTTGTTCAAACAGTTGTTTGTAATTCCTTAAGGGACCAGTTAGGTCATAATCCTTAAGAAGAGACATTTAATCTTTTAGTTGTTAGTCACCAGCGGTTGCTAGTGTTGTGTAATCAGTTGATTATAGTGGATTAAGTCCTTGTGTATAAGGCGAAATCACCTTGGCGAGTTGACTGGATTAGCTTAATAATTTTCAAGTGAACCAGGATATATCTTGTATCTTTCTCTGTTGTTAGTATCTTTGTGATCTTTGTTTGAGTTTGACAAAAAGCTTTCATTTTTGAAAACCCAATTCAAACCCCCTTTTCTTGTGTTTTCTCACACCTTCAATTGGCATCAGAGCTCCGGTTCTGATTGTGATAAAATTTTTATCAATACTTCACCGTGTTCAGTACTGATCCAGTATTTGTGTGAGATATCATAGCTGCAGCTAATGTTAATCCTATTCTAGAAGAAAAAGATCATTACAGTGCCAAACCATCAGTCTTTGATGGTGAAAAGTTTGACTACTGGAAAGATAGAATTGAAAGTTTCTTTCTTTATTACGACGTAGGTCTTTAGGATCTTGTAGTTGATGGCTATACTCACCCAGATGATGTTGACGGAGTAAAAGTGTCAAGAAGTGCTATGAAAAATCAACAAAAGAAATAATACAAAAATCATCAAAAGGTAAGAACTATATTGCTGAGTGTTATTTCTTATACTGAGTATGAGAAAATAACAAATAGAGAAACTGCCAACTCCATTTTTGAGTCACTTCAAATGAATCATGAAGGAAATGATCAAGTAAAGGAAACAAAGGCTCTTGCCCTAATCCATAAATATGAAGCCTTCAAGATGGATGATGATGAATCTGTGGAAACTATGTTTTCAAGATTTCAGATGCTGGTAGTAGGACTCAGAGTGCTAAATAAAGGATACTCTACTACTGATCATGTCAAGAAGATTATAAAAAATCTTCCAAAGAAATGAAAACCTATGGTAATTGCTCTAAAGATATCCAAGGATCTGAACAGTATAAGCCTTGAAGAACTTACCTGTTCTTTAAGAAGTCACGGGATTGAGCTGGAGGAAGATGAACCTCAGAAGAAGAGTAAATGTATTGCTCTTAAGTCTAAGTCTAAAAAGGAAAAGGCTTATTAGGCTGAGGAAGAATCAGAAGATTCTGATGAAGACTCCGAAGATGAGCTACTACTTATCTCCAGAAGAATCAACAAACTCTAGAAACACAGGCAAGGGAAGTTCATAGGATCAAGAAGAAACAATGGTCGTTCTAACTCATCATTCGGAAAAAAGAAGCAGAGTTTTGGAAAAGAAGTCATATGCTATGATTTTAATGAGCTAGGTCATTACAATAATGAGTGTCCAAAGCTTAAGAAAGACAAGAAGGGACTCATGGCAACTTGGAATGACTCTGATTCTGAAGAAGAAGAATTTGATGAAGAACATGAAAATGTTGGACTAGTGGAAACAACAATTAATGCTGAAGTCTCTGGAGAACTAGAAGACAAAATGCTATTAGAATCAGATTCAGACTCTGACTCAGAGGTATTATCTAAACTCCCTCGTTGTGAATTAGATTCGTGTCTTTCAGAAATGCTGGAAAGATATCAAACTCTTCAAAGTAAATACAACGATCTTAAAAAATCCCATGTAATTACTTCTGAAGCCAAAGATAAGCTTGAACAGAATAATTCTTCTCTGAATTAAAATATTTTTTCTTTAAAAAATAGTAATTATGCTTTAAAAAGTAAAATTTCTAAATTAGAAGAAGAATTAGTCTCTAACACCTCTGACACTAATTGTGTCAACAAGTATGATAGAACATTTCAGCACTTTCTAGCTAAAAGCATAGATAGAAGCAATATTGCTTCCATGATCTATGGAGTTAGTAGAAATGGCAAGAAAGGTCTGGGCTATACAAAAACATTTGAAAATGAAGAAAGTCAACTTGTAAAATCAAAACCTCTATATGATCATTTTGTGCCTTCTGGTACTAAGCTTGATTGTTCTGAGCTTATGAAAGTAACTTCACAGACACAAAAATCTAATCTTAAACCAAAGTATCATCCACAAATCCCACTTGATTATCTTGTTGCACAGAAACCCAAAGTTGTGAAAAACTCTGGGAAAACTAACAAAAAAGGACTCAAAAGTGGGTACCTAAGGATAAGATAATCTATGTTGCAGATATTATTAGCATCTCAGTTGAAACACCAATCATGGTACCTGGACAGTGGTTGCTCGCGACATATGAAGGGAAGAAAGCATATGTTCCAAAGTCTGGAACTTAAGCCTGGAAGATTCGTTGGTTTCGGAGGAAACCAGGAAACCAGAAGGGTAAGATCATTGGCTCTGTAACTGTTGGTAATGGTAAACTTCCTTCTATTACTAATGTTCTTCTGGTCGATGGTTTGATGCATAACTTATTATCAATTAGCCAACTTAGTAACAATGGTTATGATATCATTTTTAATCAAAAGTCCTGTAAGGCTATTAGTTAGAAGGATAGCTCAATCCTTTTTAATGGAAAGAGGAAAAACAACATTTAAAAAATCAGAATTTCTGATCTTAAGGACCAGAATGTTAAATGTCTAATTTCTGTAAATGAAGAGCAATGGGTATGGCATAGACGTTTGGGCCATGTTAGCATGAGAAATATTTCTCAGCTAAATAAGCTTGAATTAGTCAAAGACTTTCCAAATTGAAGTTTTCTTCAGATGCTCTTTGTGAAGCATGTTAAAAAGGGGTTGGGATCCACTCCATTTCTTTTTTCCTCCATTTTCTCCATTACTATAGTTTTGTGTGTAAATAACACACATTTCTAAGACATGTGACATATAATTAATATTTAGTTAATTTTATATACATAAAACTATAGTAATGGAGAAAATGGAGGGACAAAGAAATGGAGTGGATCCCAACCCGTTAAAAAGGCAAGGTTTCCAAAACCTCCTTTAGAGCGAAAAATGTTGTTTTTACTTCTAGACCATTAGAACTTATGCACATTGATTTGTTTGGTCCAGTGAAAACTGCCTCAATCAATGGTAAAAAATATGGATTAGTCGTCGTAGATGATTATAGTCGTTGGATATGGGTAAAATTCTTGAAACACAAGGATGAGTCACATTTTGTGTTCTCTACCTTTTTCTCACAAATGAAAACAGAGAAAGATTGCAAAATTTTTAGAGTCAGAAGTGATCATGGTGGAGAATTCGTGAACATATACTTTGAGAATCTTTTTTATTCCCATGGCATTTCCCATAATTTCTCATGTCCCAGAACTCCACAAGATAATGGAGTAGTGGAAAGGAAGAATAGGACTTTGCAAGAAATGACTCGCACCATGATCCAAGAAATTGACATGGATAAACACTTCTGGGCAGAGGCAGTAAACACAATATGTTATATTCAGAACAAGATTTCTATCAAACCTATTATGGGTAAGACTCCTTATGAACCATGGAAGAATAGAACCCAACATTTCTTTTTTTCATCCTTTTGGTTATATTTGCTTTATGTTGAACACTAAAACGAATCTTGGCAAGTTTGATTCCAAAGGTTAAAAGTGTTTGTTTTTAGGATACTCTAAACGCTCTAAAGGCTACAGAATCTATAACACAGAAACACAGATTGTTAAGGAATCAATTCATGTTAGATTCGATGAAAAGCTTGACACTGAAAAGTCAAAGCTAGTTGAAAAGTTTGTAGATTCGAAGATTACTTTATCAGATCCAAGGAGGAAGATTCTAACAAAGAAGACAAAGTTGCAGAAACTACATAATCAAATGCAATTTCACTAGAAATAGCAAATAATCCATCTCATCATAAGAAGAATAGACTAAGGACTTCTCTTACTGAATAGTTGATTCTGGAAGACAAAGTTGATCCAGTCAGAACTCGTTTATTATTCAAACCTTCTGAAGAAACTCTTTTGGGTTTGGTGTTGCTGATAGAGCCAACATCAATTGATAAAGCTCTTCTAGAAAATGAGTGGATTTTGGCCATGCAAGAAGAACTGAATTAATTCACTAGAAGCGATGTCTGGAATCTTGTTCAGAAACCAAAAGGTGTCCACATCATTGGAACAAAATGGGTATTTAGAAACAAGCTCAATGAGAAAGGTGAGATTGCGAGAAACAAAGCTAGACTGGTTGTACAAGGCTATAGTCAACAAGAAGGGATAGACTATACTGAAACCTTTGCGCTAGTTTCTAGGTTAGAATCTATACGCTTATTAGTTTCTTTTGTTGTTAATCATAACATAATTCTTTATCAGATGGATGTTAAGAGTGCATTCTTAAATGATTATATTTCTGAATAAGTGTATGTCCATCAACCCTCTAACCTTGAAAATTATGAGAAATCAGATTATGTTTTTAAATTGAAGAAATCAGTATACGGTCTGAAGCAAGCTCCCAGAGCTTGGTATGACAAACTTAGTCATTTCCTTCTGGAAAATGATTTTACCAGAGGAAAGGTAAATATTACACTCTTTTGCAAAACTCTTAAGAATGATATCCTGGTTGTGCAAATTTATGTAGATGATATTATTTTTGGTTCTGCTAATCCTTCCTTGTGCAAGGAATTTTCTAAGTTAATGCAGGAAAAATTTGAAATGAGTCTAATGGAAGAACTCAGATTCTTCCTGGGAATTCAGATTAATCAACATTCAGAAGGAACAAACATTCATCAGAGCAAATATGCACGAGAACATCTGAAGAAGTTTGAGATGTCAGATAGTAAACCTGCAAAGACTCCCATGTATCCTACATGCATTCTGGAGAAAGAAGAAGTAAGTAAAAAGGTTTTTCATAAGCTCTATCGTGGTATGATAGGCTCTCTTCTATATTTGAATGCTTCTTGTCTAGATATTTTGTTTCGCGTATGTCTTTGTGCTTGTTTCTAATCAGATCCAAGGGAAACTCACTTAAAAACTTTTAAGAGAATCCTAAGGTATCTAAAGGGAACAACTACCATTGGCTTGATGTATAAGAAAACATCAGAGTACAAACTTTCTAGTTATGCAGATTATGCTGAAGACAAATTAAAAAGGACAAATACTTCTGGAAACTGTCAGTTTCTGGGTAACAACCTCGTCTCTTGGGGAAGAAAAAGGCAATCAACCATTGCACTATCTACTGCAGAAGCAAAATACATCTCAGCATCACTATGCAGCACTCAGATGCTCTGGATGAAGAATCAATTACAAGATTTTCATATTCACGTGGGTAACATTCCTATCTTCTGTGATAACACACCTGCTATTTGCTTAAGTAGGAATCCCATTTTGCATTCTCGAGCTAAACACATTGAAATTAAACATCATTTCATTAGAGACTATGTTCAGAAAGGGATTTTAACTTTAAAATTTATAGATACAGGCCATCAGTGGGATGATATCTTTACAAAACCCTTAGCTGAAGATAGATTTCAGTTCATTCTGAAAAACTTAAATATGGATCTTTGTCCATAATAAGTTTTATCAGAATGTATTTAAACTCTTTCTGTAAAAATTGACTATGATGATATGAAAATATTTCTTATTCAATTATTTGTCTTTCTGATTAACGATACTTCTACATGTTAGAAGATGTCTTGATCAAAAACATGTTTAGTCAGATACCTCTTGGTATTCTTGACTAGGGAACATCAAACTCGTTCTCTTAAATAGACAGCTGTGATTTTCTTATGACACTTGTCCATAATCAAATCATAACTTACTGTTAAAGAGACACTTCGAGCATTATAATTTCGTGGGACAAGGTTTTTAAAATGATTATCCCCTATTACTCCCTACTATTGTTGTAATTATGATTTGACACATTGGGTTTGGTAACTTACTTGAGAATATGGTAAATCTTTACGCCTTCCTTTAATAGGAATTCATTAAGACTTATGTGAATTAAAGATCTCTTGAAACTAAGGAGTTTTATTCTCAATCTTTATTCCTTGTCAGTTTTTCTTTCCAATATTAACTATGCATTTATTATGTATACCTAATCTGTGACCTTTTTGGATACTTCTTTCAATAATAGTCTACTTTACTCCTTTCCTTTTTCTTGATATGCTTATCTCTTCGTCTGCATGTGTGCTATGTCACTTGTCTGGGAAATGGTGAATTTTCGTGTCAATTCATCTAAACTTTTTGCTATTTATACTTATACATTTCCTCTCTCTTCATACTCCTCTTCATTTTTCTCTTCCTCGTTCTTTCTAAACTTTCTTACAGTGTGTTTGTCAATATGTCTATCAAAACCTTCCTTGGTAATGAAGAAGTTATGGAAGTCATCTCTGGAAAAAAAACCTAACCTTTTCAGACCCAGAGATTCAGGCTTGCACATATCTACCAGTATGCAGATCCAAGGATGGCCTGGGTACTACGCAATCTTGCATGGACCTATTTTTCCTATCCTTTTGAAGGAATTTTGGAAATATACAAAGATTGGTGAAGATAATAACTCCATCTAGTCTTCTATTTTTGGTGTTCCGTTCATCATCACTTCTACTTCCATTGCTCAAGCCATTCACCGTGCCTAATCTAAAGTCACTATTGAAGAATTTCATTTGTCCTACTCTTTTGTTGGAGAACTCATAGCTATTCATGATGTTTCTTTTCACATATATGAACCTTAAAATCCTTAAGGGCTCCTTACCACCACCAAAATATGGTTTCAACTTCTGTTAACCAATTTTCGACCCCGAGGTGTTGCCAAAAATGATTTGTCTCGTGATGATATACTCTTTATCTACTTCATGATGCAGAATGTTAGGGTCAACCTGCCTCAAACCATTTTCAACCATCTGAAGAATTATGTTGAAATCTCCAGAAATCAACATAAGTCTTTCATTTCGTACAAAAGAATTATGTTTGAGTTGTTCTTCAAGACTAAAATCATTGGTTTAGCCAAAATACTTGGACCAGGAAATGTTGTGGTTGAAGAAATGTGTGAAAGGGTCGATAAGGTGGAGGATTTTTAATGGTTGGTGGGCGGGTGTTCTTGTTGTTCTTTCAGAATCTGTCTTCTCAGTTCTTTTGATTAATCGTTTTACATGTCTGTGTGTCTGTAGTTTGTTTGGTTGTTTTGGAATTTATCTTGTATTTATCCTTACTCTTGTACTTGATCCTCTGGCGCTTTTATCTTTAATCAATGAAATTTATCTTTTGATTGCATATGTTCATCTTATTGATTGTTGACTAAGGGGGAGAAGTATTGATATACCTAATTTCTCTTTTAATTACCTTTTTTATTATGACAAAAAGGGGGAGTATTAAATGGAAAAATCATTTTGATAAATATATCTTGTTCTCTGAATCACAATTCTAACATTCTAACATTATATTAGCACACTATTTCTTCTTAGAATTTATTTTCAAGAACGATATTGAAAATCTGGTAAACATGATTATCTGATGCATATGAAGAGCCAAACTTGAACCATCTCAGATCTTATAAGACCAATCAGGCTCTGGTATATAATCAGGCTCTACTATTATCAATCTGATAAGATCTTTATAATCAGGCTCTGGTATTCCAAATCTGATAAGATTTTTAAGTCTTAGATTCAGGGGGAGCTTGATAAAGGGAAGTTATTTCTAAACTTATCTATGTCACTTCCTTTTGATTATTTTTGTACGAAATTGTTTCATGAAAATACAGTATTTTGTCATTATCAAAAGGGGGAGATTGTTAGAACAATATTTGGTTATACTCATTATCTCTAAGTTTTGATAATAACAAAGTAGTATTTGTGTGAGAACAATTTTGGTACTCTAACTTTTGTTTTTCTGAAGGATTAACAAACAGGTTTTGACTCTGATAGAGACCATATACAATGACAATATAGTTTGACAAAAAGTCGCTTATGCGCCAAAGAAGCAAGTCTGCTTATGTTCTACTCACATTCAGAAAGATTCTAAGAAGACAATATGTTGTTACTGCAATGTTCTCTTGGTTTCTGGTTCTGAGTATGACTATGATGTCTTACTTCTGAAGGTTGTCTAGCTTCTGAATTCATTATCTTCTGAAGACTAAGTGCTGAAGACTCTGAAGAAAAGGATTTTCTAAACAAAGTTCTGAAGACTCTGAAGACTTGAGTTTCTGAAGATTAAGTGTTGAAGACTCAAAAGACAAGGTTCTGCTGAAAAAAGTTCTGAAGACTCTGAAGACTTGAGTTTCTTAAGATTAAGTGCTGAAGACTCTAAAGATAAAGTCCTGCTGAACAACATTCTGAAGTCTCTGAAGACTTAAGTTACTAAAGACCAAAGGTTTTAAAGACTTAGTGCTTAAGACTCTGAAGACAAGGTTCTGGTGAACAAGTTCTGAAGACCCAGGGATTACTCTTCTAATCATGCTTCAATCATCTTATTCAGAAGCCTCTGATGTATAGAAGATAAGATCAAACATTTACGAGAGAAATAGTAGATAGTACATATCAAACACGTTATATTCCACTACTATTCCGCTACCTGATTTGGTGGTACAAAGGATAACTTTTGTGTATGATTTTTATCCCTGTGTAATGAAATTATTTCAAGTCAGCTATCTAAAGAATATTCCTAATCTGCCTTCCAACAGATCTTTTTCTGGCTATATAAGGACTTGATTACTTGAAGAAGAAGAAAAGATGTGAGATGAACAAAAGAAAAACAATGAAGAACTGAAGCAACAATATTGAAGCACCACAATACAAAGAAAGAACATTGTTCATACTGTATAAATTTTCTTTAAGTCATTTGAGCTATTAATAGTGTTTATATATGCTTATGTAGAACAATTCATTGTAAACATTTTTGTTTAAACAATTGTTTGTAATTCCTTAAGGGACCAGTTAGGTCAGAATCCTTAAGAAGAGATAGTTAATCTTTTAGTTGTTAGTCACCAGCGGTTGCTAGTGCAGTGTAATCAATTGATTATAGTGGATTAAGTCCTTGTGTATAAGACAAAATCATCTTGGCGGGTGGGCTGGATTAGCTTGATAGTTTTCAAGTGATCCAGGATATATCGTGTGTCTTTCTCTCTTGTTAGTATCTTTGTGAGATTTGTTTGATTTTTAGAAAAAGCTTTCATTTTTGAAAATCCAATTCAAACCCCCTCTTTCTTGTGTTTTCTCAGACCTTCAACTTGTTATCATCATCATTATTATTATGTTTGAATTTTTTTGGCATGCAAACTAAATATAACATGAATACTATGTCATATTTGTCTGGCTAAATCTTTTAGGGTCCGGGATGTGAGAATCGTTGTTCCGACGGGACTCAATAAATTTATCAACCCTTATTTCTAATATTAATTTATTTTTCTGGTTCTGAATTTTTAGTTTTCAAAGTTAAAATTTTTTATGCGGAAGCAAAACCACTCAGATATTAATCAACAACACGAAAATGTGAGACCGGTATCCGATTAATAAAAATTGGATTTTTAATTTCTAAAAACAACGACATCACTTTAATAATTGATTAGAACCTATTTGCTTTTAAAAATTGTTTCGAAGTTGTAATTTGTGGAGCGACAACATGACTTTTACGGTTACGAAAAAATTACACAGGCTGTGCAAAAGTGACTAGTGTTTTTAAGTAATTATTTCCTCAGAAAAAAATATTTTAAAACAAAACAAAGTTTTGTAATTTACCTGAGTCCTAGAGATATAATGAGAATCACATTCCGATCTCGTTTCCATCAAGTATTTTTAACATATTTTAGTTTAATTCCCGTTATAGACTCCTTTTCATCTAAATCCATCGCCTTAAATTTACATAGCAACATAGATAGGGATAAGATTGAATGTTGTTCCCTGTGCGTTCAACAACCTTTTATATTACCCTGATACATTTCGTGCACTTGTAGAAAGCATCAACGAGAAGGAACACATCAATGTCTGGCGAAGTCTGTATTTGGCAAGAGAGAGAATGCAGCGCTGAGTCAATGTAAATAGTTAACCCTGACACTAAAAATAAACTTACCCACTTGCCCTGACATGTTAGATGAATTGAAAACAAAAAACCCAGTATTTTGAAACAGCATGTACGGTGTAAGTGTACAGGTGCGTGCCAAGATATCATTTGTATTTGTAATATAGTGGGATTTATTTTCAGGGAGTAATAATGATTTACGATTCTTGGGAGAAGCAAAGATATATGGAGGTGTTTTCTAAGGAAAATATTTGAAATCTAAATCAATTTAATTATGTGTTATAGTATTTTTTTTGTCTAGTTTTGAGGTTTGACTCAACTTTTGGAAAACATTGAACCTAAAAAAAATCTAAACCAATAGAAAACCTAAACTTTTGAATGGATATAACTGATGATCATCAGGGGCTGCTCAAGCATTTTTCTTTGACCTAAAACTCACACTAAAAGATAATACTATTTATGATTACGCATTTGTTTAATTCTACTATGAAAATAAATGATTTTGAATGAATTGATTTAGTAAAATTGATTTTAGCTAAAAGTGAATGAATGTAAAGTGATTTATTTTTGGATAAGTTTATGTAAAAGTAAGTTGAACAATCAATTTCAATGTAAAAATCATGTTTAAACTCAAAAGTTACAAAGTCCAACTTCAAGTAGAATCAATTCTAGAGGCATAATTAATGTTACTTTATAAAAATTGAACACCTCAAAATTACTCTATAATTAATTCTATACTTAAAATTCAATTCCAGACCAAAATATAAATAACATATAAATTGGTAACCCATTTTGGTGTAGAACATATAACATATAAAGTTTCCCATTTAATCAACTCGATTCACACTTGTTTTAGGATAACAATGAAAAATGGCAAAAATAGAAAAAGAAAAAACATTCCATGTTTTATACTGTCATGACGTGCACAACCATGTCATGACGACCGTCAGTCAAAAGTCAACAAAGCAAAGAGTGTGAGTCAAATTATCATAACGGGCAGGCGGCCAGCCCAGCTGATGCTCGTCATAGCCGAAGATCAAACATCCTCTTGAAGGAGTTGTGATGGGAAGGTTGTTAGCCCACTTGACGTCTGTAATGACATTAATGTCTAGTTTTTTATCACCAGTATCAACAGTGCAGTTCTCCTACTTCCAGCATTATCAACAGTGTAGTTCTCCTACTTCCAACATTATCTTCACCATTTTTAACAACCAAACTTATATTTATCCATAAATTTACTCTTTAAAAGTATAAATACTTCACATTGAAGTGTTTATGCAATTTATTTTATGCATCTTTTAGAGGTTTTGTTGCTGAATTCAAAGGTATTAACAGTGGCCGCTCCAGGCGCTATTTCGATATTCTCTCCTGGTGCAGCAACCCTCCACTATGGAGAAAAAGTGCACATCCCAGTTTTGAATAGCGGTCGGGAAATCTTGGATAACGGGTTGTAGGAGTAGAGCGCTTCCTGGCCCTGAGTAGTTTTATGCTTTTAAGGCTTTTTTGGAGTGCAAATTTTTTTAAGTCTACTCTCACTATCAAGAATTTCAGTTGACTTGGTACCAAAGAGAACGGGCTCGGGATATCCATGCCCCACTGATAGAATGGCCAAGGCGAGGTCATCAATTAGAGAAACTCTGCAAGGGTGTAATAAAGGTCAGCATGTCTCTGGAATTGATCACCCTTCTTGACGAAGGTGAGGTTGTATTTCATTAGCATGGGCCAGTAATACCATACCCTGAGTAGTTTGTGAGTGACAGCCTTTCCTTCAATGTAACTGTTTCAAGCTTCCCTATGAACTTCCGCGAGCACTAGGGCGACCTTGTTCTCGCCTAAGCGCCTCAACATGGGAGTATCCCTTCCCATTTTGTAAAGTTTTCCTAAGAGTAGGGTGTATCTAGAAGCTTTCCTCCTGATCTTTCTGGATTCTTCCAGTTCTGGTGGGATATTATTGATTGTAAGTAGTGAAATATGGGCGAAATCCAACTAGATTCGGGGATGAGTTCCAAGGAGCATGCTTCCTCTTCCTCGATGCTAAGGGAGGCGAGAGTCTTATATATGACCGTCTTATTAAATCCCATGACCTTCGAGGTGGCTAGCTTGTATACGAGATCTTCCCTAAAATTTTGTTCACGGGGGACATGCTCTACTTCGAAAAAGAGGAAACACGAGGAAAGATTTTGTACCTTTTGTTAATATTTTATCATTTGGGGCTCCTTGGACTGATATTATCTCGAGACATGGTTGTAGCGGTAAAAATCGTGAGCGTAAGCTATTAATTAACTTAACTCAAAAAACAAGAGTCGCCACCGCACTTTTATTTTATCCAAATAAAGGAAAGGAAAAAGAGCGAACAAAACCAAAGAGTTCTAAAACAAGAACAAGAAACAGAGATCAGGGTAAGGGGGTTGGTTACACAATGGGAAGGTGTTAGCACCCAAAACGTCTATAGTACTCTATAGGAGCCCTTTGAAATATTTTACGTTTTTTGGTTTGAAAATGGTTTGTTTAAAAAGAGATTGGGGAGATGAGAAGAGAATTATTTTTAGATTTTTGTGTTTGGAGAGACTTATCGTCTCATGCCTACGTACCCACAAAGTGCAATATAGGATCAAAACCTCGTAGTTCATGGTACAAATAACAAAAGTTTATTGGTTTTGATTGATTTTAAATGTAAAGACAAGTCGTCATTTTAAGGAGAAAACTACGACTATTCTCCCATAAGTATTAAGACAACATCTGCGTCACATAAAGATGGAGGATTTGCTTGGATTATCAACAAGACTATCACTCAACATCAACGTGGAAAATGTCAAAGTCTTAATACTATGGGGAATAGGAGAATTACATCTCAACTATAGAAATGAATCATGTCTAAACTTTATGAAAAGTTTTAAAGTGAAAAGTGCATAAAGGCACAAAAAATTTGAATGAGGTTGTTTGTATTTTTTATATCTTTTGAAATTGGTCAAAGCATGATTAACATTGATTGACTTTTATTAAGAAAAACGAAGTTTGAAAATCACTTGACGAAAGTCAAGGTTTTATTGCGAAAGTGGTTTTGAAGTTTGAAACCAAGAAGGTTTTGAAAGAGGGAGAAAGTTTTGAAAATTTAAGAAGGGGAGAAGATGAAGTGACTATCCTAGAAACCAAAATAAAAGCCAGAGATAAGAAAGATCTAACCGACTTATAGCACAATCCATAGCGAGCAAAAAGAATTCCATCTGATTTAAAGTATAAGCTAATGAGCGAGCCAAATAAAGGCTAAGATCCACAATACTCCAAGCATAGGAATGAGAGTCCTAATTCTAAGTCCAAAGATCCATGAAGTCCAAGGTCTAAGAGTAGTCCAAGAGCATAACCACAAAGTTAATAGCACCAAGTTTTTTTAGAGATTTTTTATCCTTTATTAGTGTTTTAAACAAGGTATGGTCCAAGTGGACAAAAGAGAAATGACATAAACATAAACAAAGATATGATATGAAATGATAATATGGAAGCATAAAAGTAAGAAGATAAGAAGTAAGAAGAGAATATAAACAAAATTAAACAAGGATATTGTTAGTGAATTAGTAATTAGTGGTTAGAACATATGATCAATGATGATTAATTCTTGCACTTTAGACCAAGGTTAATGAAAAATCATTAGAGGATTGATAGAATCAAAGCCTCCTAACAATGATTTCATAGGTAGTGGACTTAAGACAAGCAACTAATTATACTTGGACTTTCAAACATAAGTTTGAGCCACGAATGATCATTTTCCGATTAAGGGACACTTTAGCGCTATGTTAAGCAATCGTAATCAGGTTTATGTAGAAACCACGACTATCTGAGGCCGGTCAATAAAATGTTAGTGTTAACACATGTTAGAGAAGTGATATGTAAATCACTCTCCTAAAACATGCCACACAAAAAGAAAAGAGGTAGTGATCTCATCATAATCAAGATTTTTCATCAATTAATCAAAGGTAATCTATCACTATTCCAAAGTACGGAGAATTATCTCAATGATTATTCATCCATAGATTTGAGATAATGAAGATTAAACAACCTTGATAATCAACAATCTATGATCCATAGATTTCATCGATCAAAATAAAAAGAAGAAGAAAGAGAACTAAAATGAAAAGAAACCACAATTTGAATCTTAAATCGATTAAATCATCATTAATATCAATCACCTCTCTTGTCGGATTTAGAATTTATCCTATCGACGCCCATGGTCCATTGAGATTAACAAGATCATACTCAAAATTAGAGATCCAAACAAACAACCAACAAAAAAAAACAAGGAAACATAAAAAGAAAAGGGAGGTTTATTAAACAAAACATGGTGATGGTGATGGTAAAAAGCCACACGGCCCAAGATCTTAAGAAAAAATAAAAATTAAAAAAAAAGAAAAGAAAAGAAAAATATAATTGAAATAAGAAATAAGTGAAAAGGACAAATGAGAAATAGAAATTCAGAAACAATATCTTCTCCGTTCTCAACCGTGACACTATTTACACCATAGCCATGAGTTCAAAGCTTGCTTAAATCAAAGCGGCGGGACGCGAAACCAACACGGTTGTGATCAGAATCAAGAGCTCTTCACAACAGTACCAACAATTCAAAGAAACACAACAAAAGTACCGGATCGGTGAAGCTCAAACTACCTTCAAATTCAGGTAAACAGTCAAACAAAAACTCTCTTCTTCTTCTTCTTCTTCTTCTTTGAATCTGGTCAAGTTACTGTTGTTGTTGTTGAATGAAGTTGAGGTACGGTGATATTTTTGTGTGGAAAGGTTGTGAATGAAAGGAGAGTTAAATCGGGTGAAGCTTAAAGAATGGTTGAGGGTGAAATTTGAAGGAAAATTGAGGAGTTATGATGAAAATTCTGCAGGGATTAATTGGCTCTTCAAGCTTGAAAAATTGTGAATGAAGCGCTCTCTATTTATAGAAGAGGTGAGTGATTTCAATTTGAATATTGCTGCTGCCATTTTGATCTTTATTTTTTTTTTTGCGTTTTCATTTGATGCGTTGTGTGAACCGTGCGTGACCCATGTGCATCTTTCACGTCATTTTGATTTTTCATTTTTAGCTCTTGTGTGACGTGGATTTTTGGTTTATTGATTTCAGCTTAGATTATATAACATTGATTGGCTTACCCAGCTCACTTACGGTTCACACGACTTAGTCTATGTGATGAATTTGCCTTCACCCTGTTGCAAGTGGCTCGTGTAACAAATACAAATCCTATCAAAACCTCATGATTCTCTAATTTTTTCTGGTTCTTTATGCAGTTTAGCTTCCATAATCACTGCATCTGTTTATGGTTTTTAAGCATTTCAACAATCAATGAAAGAGCAAGCTCTCTGATTGAAGAATCTGAGTCATCCAGCACCTCAAGCACAACAGTCAAAATCTGATTGAAGTACCGGATCCAAACAGAATGATCATTTTCTGCAGAAGCTTCAACTAACTGTAGAAGTGCAGTCCGCTTACTTGAAATAATGCTTCCATCACCCCCACTGCATATCATATGAAGAATTTGAGGAATGCTGAGTCCTATGTTTGCCATGCAGTTGCCCTTCACATCTTCAGCTGAGTGATGATTATGGTTTAATTCGGAAATATTTAAATGTTCTAATGACATCAGACCATTAACATCCACATAAGATGATATGCCTTCAAAGTTAACGCTACTATCCACGTATCCAAGTTGGTCAGTTTGAAAGCCAAAGCTTTGATCCATTGAATTGACTGTGTAAGCAAGATCTTTGGTTTTTGAACCAACAATACCATTATCACATTCAGTCTGAAGATTTTGATACAAATGCTCCTCTGCTTCATCAGAAGCTGGTTGGCCATGACTGGCTATAATCAAGTTTGAATCTTGGGAACCCCATTTCCTGCCACCATCATTATCTAGAGAACCACCAGAATACCTCCCCATATAATGAGCTTTCCTAGACAAACCAGCATATCCCTCTTCAGAGGATGTTCCTACAACATCAGATTGATCATATGAAGATTTAGTATGCCGCTCTTTCTTGTTTTGCAGATAGTTCATTAAATCTACCTCAATGCAAGAGGTGTGTTGCTTAAGGGCTCGTCTCAAAGAATTTTGTTCATCAACTGACAAGCTAAGAATGAAATTCAAAACTGCAGATTCGGCATATAAGGTGTGGACATAGAGATTACATTCACATTGGTCGGTGTTTCAATTTCCTTATACTTGCATTTACGTGCCAAAGTTGACATTGCCAAATCTTGCCGACCAAGAAGGACATATGCAGCAGCTGGCCAGTCATTGGGAGAAGAATCTCGACATTCATCTAATGCATGTCGAAGTGGAAGAGATACACTAGAAGGCATGGAGTCAAGTTCCTGAAGTCCAAACCTTTCACCAACCATTGCTAAAACAGTAAGCTCCTCCTTTGGGTTGGCTAGATAACAGAGTGACTCCACCAATAGCACTGTAAGCTACTCGTGTGGCCTGGAAAACAACTTCTCTAAACTCCCCTGCTTTAAGCTCTATTGCCTGTACCGAAGGTGAGAAAGCACATTCCTTCAAAACAGGACGCAAATAGAACATTCCAGGAAACAAACTATCAAATAGGAACGCCCCTCCAGTCCCAGATACTGAGTTGTTTCTGTAACCATCATCACCACTCAAAGATAACAGAACTGAAGGAATGAGCTCTTTATCATTGTCTTTGTGATGTATATGTACTGAAATATGACCAAGCTTCTGACAACTAAAGGAATAAAGCCCAACTTGTTTTAAATGATAGCCAGACTTTGAAGCCTGAACGGTATAACCAACATCAGCATACAGCGGACCTGCCACAAAAGAGCCATCAAATACTGTATTATTTGTCACAATTGGTTGAGCATCCGACTGAGCTTCTTCACCAAACAACACAATAGCAAAGCCGTTGTGATTCTCACTTTCAATTATCTTCAATAGTCTACCTTGGACAACATTTGTAAACAAAAAAAACGGTGGCCTTGAATCTGTCGGCTTTATCCAGTTGGGAAAGAGATGTCGTTTGTCTCCTTCATACCACATATATTGATCAAGATATGCATCTGTAATCTTCTCAAGAGGCTCAATCTCGTACACAGGAATCAAGTAGCTATGCAAGTCCGTGAATTCTATCAACTGAGACATATGATGTTAGTGCCAGCCCAAGATGTAAATTTGCCCATCTGTAAACTGCACTTAATTTTCCTTCCAATGCCTCAACAAGAACATTTAGTTCACTAATATTAGAAGAAGAAAAATTTTGAGTTCCAAGAGCATGAACAAAACTGCTTTTCATGATCCCAGCAAGTATATCTATCTGAGGAACAATGACAGGCAGTATCAGATAGGTGTAAATCAAAAAGCAGATGTTACATTCCCTTTCACTTGCAGCATCAAAACTACTCTCCATTTTTAATGCCTTTGAAGAACTGCAAAGAAATTCCTTTTTTACTCGCTCCATCTTGTTGCACCCCAAAATTTTCCCAGCATTTCTTTACCTAGCTTATGTTTCATTTCATTCACATTAGCATTATAATTTGCATTTCATTGACATGTATGCAGGAGATCAAGAGGTATGATTACCAATCAAGGGCTATACAAGACTATGAGGCTAGCTAAGAAGCTTATTCAAGTGTCCAAGGGTTGATATCCTTGTCAGAGAAGCTAAAAGATCCTCAGAGAGAGTGGTTGAAACCAGGAGTGTGTGTCTCCTAACTTGAGAGTTGTGGGAAGTCATCAGATGATTCTGAAGCCATGAAGTTAGACTTGAGATATTGAGAGAGCTCATGAGAAGTTTTGAAGATCACTTTAAGGCCTAGACAGGTCATTGTGCAAGAATAAGAAGCCTCAACCATGAGTGGTGCAATTAGGGTTTGACTGGGTCAACCCTAGGTCAACTGATGATTTGGAGAGGGTTGAGACCTAATCCAAGAGCCATGTGATCCTGGATTGATACATTGAGATGTTATAAGGATGATTCCAAGGTCAACTCATCATGATTGAAGAGTTTGAGAAGTTTCAAGCTAGGGTTTCTAAGGCTTGACAGTGTAAAATCCCCTAGTTTGACCCCTATCTTCAAGGCATTTTAGCTCAAGATGTGATTTTCATATCATCTTGCCCACAACATGAATGTTGTAGATCTTGATCTTAGCTTTAATTTGAGTGCTAGAAGTCCTTGATAGGATTTGTAGAACTCAAGTTGTGACTTTGACAAGTTACAGGTCATCTAAGGTCTGTGGATTTGGGAGCTTGAAAGTTACCCAACTTGCATCAAACCTTTGCCCAAGAAGGATGATTCCTATGAACTTTTGGTCAACATGAATGTTGTTCCTTATCCTCTTAGCTTTCTAGATAGTACTATAAGTCCTTGATAGGATTTGTAGAACTCCAGTTATGGCTTTGACAAGTCAAGGGCATTTTGGTCATTTGGAGATTACAGGTCATTTCAAGCATAAGGCCATAACTCCTATTTCCAAGCTTCAAATGGGAAAATGTTCAACATCAAACTTGTCCAAAATGATGTTTTAAGGCTAGTCAAAAGGTCATGAGTTGTTGGAAGTGCTTGTATCTCAAAGTTGCAAAAATGACCTAAAATAAGGGTATAAGTTAAATAAACCAAGGTTGGAAATTGATATTTTTGATCTACACATCCAAACCAAGGCATGTAATATATCATTTTGACTCTAAAAAACATTTTAAGAACATTGGTTTAGCCACATTTTTGAGTTGAGGTCTAATTTATGGACTTGCTTTGAAAAGTAGTTACTTACATCATAAGTAACATTTGCAAAACTCAAATTCAAGGCATGAGCAAGATCCCTTACAAGCCAAACACTTTCAAAATGTCACTAGGGGAGAAATTGGAAGGGTATGGGGTTGGTTTCAAGCTGTTTGCAGAGTTATGCATACCATGGCATATGGTTGAAATTCTCATGACATGAGAGATTGAAACTCTCATTAGAAGGATCTAGAGGGTTCTAGATCATCTACACATGTTCTATATTTTGAGTAGAAGAGGTTCAGATGAAAGGTTGGTGATGATTGAAGGAGAGAGCAGAGATTGAGATTGAAATTGCATTGCTTGCAACTGAATTCGGTTTCACTAATTTCTTCACTTTCCATCCATTTTCTTGGTTGAAACTTCTTCCATGGATGCTAGGGAGTGATTCCAGATCATAATCAAGAGGAATTCGTGGCTGAGTGGTGTTCTTGAGCTCAGATTTTTCCACCTGCAACTCACCATCGGGTTTCAAGTTTAAGGAGTTTTCAACCGGTTCTTGTGCATACAGAAGCAAGGAAATGATCCATTGATCGTGTTTGGAAGGTTGGAGAGCTTGATTTGAAGGTTTAGTGCATCTGTTCATCAAGAATTGACAGGTATGTAAACTTCTTCCTCCAGCATGAATTAGGTGGAATCAATACGAATTAGGATGTTAGATGCATTGTAGAACGGTGTAGGAAGGTTTTCAGATAGTTAGTTTGAGAATTAGTGACCAATTAAGGATGTTACCATTTTCGGTTGAGAATTGGTTATGGCGAATCTTGAGGTTTCAGAGAGAATAAAGGGCATGAATGAATTCGTGAGGAAATTTGGGACAAGTTTCATGTATAGACCACTTGCAATGGAGGATCCTAGAGAGAGTTAGGGTTGGGGACGATGACCGGAGCACCACCGGTGGTGGCCGGAGCTGCGCGCGAGGTTCAGATATTCAAAAGGTTGAAGATGAATTCAGAGCCCTTAGATTGAGGTGGACCTTTGACTGGAGAGGTGATCCAACGGCCACGCGTGCGTTTCAGCTTTTGAAGGATATGAGTTAATGAAACGCATCGTTTCATTTAGTTGCTGATGCTGGGCTTAGTGAATTGGTTGATACTCGCACCCCCTGATGGCCCAATCCATGATATGAACTTATTTTCATTGCTAGTTGCACCGCGTGCTTATCTTTTTATTTTGATTTTCTTTATTTTTTCATTTTATTCATGGGTCTTGATTAAATCATATAAAATTGAAAAATAATCCAATTAACCCCATTCTTTTTGCATTGTATTCATGATTGAATCTAGTATTTTTTAGAGAAAAAATATTTTTATTTCATGCATTTTCTGATTTTATGGGAATTTTCACATTTTAATTGATATTAAAATAGTCATGTTTGATACTTGATTTTGTGGAATTTTGTTTGATTATGTGATGATGATTTTGATCCTGATTTTTTGTGAGTAGTTAGCATAGATATGTGTTGCACCCTAAAATTTGCTCAACTTATTTCACTTGGTTTATGTTTCAATTGCATTGTCATTTGCATATTAGGTCATGTACATAACTAATTCATCTGCATAGCATAGCATAGCAGGAGCAAGCCATCCAACAAGGGATCAAATGCAATTCTTATCTCTATGGGCATATCAAGTGGTTCTTATTCAAATTCAATCTTAGCCAAGTCATCAGAAAGAAATTGAAATCTAAGAAGTCAGTGGATCAAGCAGTGAATCTATCTCCTATCTTGAGGGTATTTGAAGATCATCAAAGAAGTTGTGAGCTGTGAATTGAGCATGGAGGGTATATAGACATCATGGAGGACCTAGAGGGTCATTTTGAAAGTGAGACAAGTCATTGGCATGGTTACAAGAGCTGCAGTTGAAGACAGTCAACTAGGGTTTCATCTGGGTCAACCCTGGGTCAACCCTAGGTCAAATGCTTGATTGAAGGGAATCAAGGCCTGTTTGAAAGATGTGGGATGCCTCATTTTACATGTAGATATGGATGTGTTTTTGTGACAAGGAGAAAGCAAAAGAAATCAAGAAGAAGAGAGGTTTCTAAATTAGGGTTTCTGTGTAAAATCCCCTGATTTAGGGTAAACTTCCAAGCAAGATAATTCAAAATGCAAGCTTCAAATGGATCGTTGGCCAACATGAAACTTGTAGAGGATCTCAAGACATTTAATTTGAGTGGTGGAAGGCATCAAGGAGATTTATAGAACTCAAGTTATGGTTCTTGCAAGTTACAGGTCATCTGAGGACACTGAAATTTGTCTGTGAAAGTCACTTGGCTTCCAAGAAACTTTTTCCCCTCAAGGAGCTTTCAAATGGATTTCTGACCAACATGAAAGTTGTTCCTCATGATCTTAGATTTCTATAAAGGTATGGTATGCCTTCATCTGATTTGTGGAACTCTACTTATGACTTTGGCAAGCAAAGGGTATTTTGGTCATTTGGAAATTACAGGTCATTTCAAGCATATGCCTAAAACTCATACTTGCAAGTCTCAAATGAAAAAATGTTCAACATCAAAGTTGTTCCAAATGATGTTTTGAGTCTAGAAAAGTGGTCTTGGAAGTTTGAAAATGGGTGTAGCTCATATTTGCAAAAATGACCTAATTAAGGCATGATTTAAGTTCATTAAAGAGCCATTTTTGGGAATTTTTCATTACATGTCCAAATGGGATGAAATTATAGGTCATTTTGATGGGAAATAATGTTTTGAGAACAATGGAAATATTATATTTTTGAGCTTAGTTCAAAATTTGAAAGTTATCATGGCTTGCTTGTGATTAAAGTAACATATCCAAAATTCACAAGGGATTTGTGTGCAAGAAACTTCCAGCAACTTCTAGATGCTTCCACACTCATCTATATAAACACAAGAGCTCATCCAATGCATGGTTAGTGATTCATTTGGCTGAAAATTCATAGTTACATCTCATTCTTTCTTTTTGCAAATTACATTCAAACTCTCTCAATTCATCATCATTCTTCAAAGTGCTGATCCCATTCAATTCAGTATTCATCATAGACCACATTACAAGCAAGATCCAAGTGTATTAGTGCAAGATTCGTGTGCTGCAAGTTTCATCATCCAAAGTGCAAAAAGAGTTAGTTACAAAGATTCAGAGTATTTGAGTAAGAGTTGCTGCATACAGAACCAAGATCCACACACATTGATTAATTCTAGAGCATTGCTAGCTGTGAATCCAAGAACTTCACCATCTGTTTTCAAATTTCTACCAGGTTAGTGATCCCTTCGAATTAGCTAATTTAGGTAGCATGATGTAGATTTGTTAGGATAAGCATGACCTAGGTGGTTAGATGAACATTTCTGGAGACTTTGATGAGATTTGGTGAAGGTTGATCCATGAACACAATTCCTATTTGGACATAGAACTTAGAGATTAGGCCACTAGAATCTTAAGTAGACGGTGATTCTTGATCAGTGTAATGACATGAAGAGATTAGTGTGCTTAAATCGTGCTTTGGTGATGATGAAGTTTCTGATCAGTTTTGAGATCCAGATTGTGTTTCATGATGTAGTTGATATCAATAGAAACCATTGCTATAGATGAATTCCTGGACGAATTTGGAGTGGTTTTGTTTTTTACAAGTTTGAATTTGGTGAAGAAATGAAGTTGTATGAGTGTGTTGAAGTTTGATACATGAAGCTCGGGTTCCATGGTTGTTTTGGAACAAACCCTAGCTCATTGGAGAAGATGACTCCACAAGCGTTGGATCGTGCATTGACTGCTGACTAAGAAGCAGATCTCACGGCCAGGATTTGAAGCTGGAAAAGGAGGGATTTTTGTGGCTATGAAATGCGTCGTTTCATTAAACGACTTTGCATGGGCCTTACAAATTCATATTCGTACCCCCACTTTCCCCAGGCCCATACAATTGAACTACGTTGGGCTACTATTGGCACCGTGGTTTTGCCTAGTTATTTTTGATTTACTGATTATTTTTTGTTTTAAGTCTGGGCTTAATGACTTTTACTATGCGCACCCCAGGTTTTGGGCCCATGGAGCATTTGAACTGGGCGAAGCTGCTGCTTGCACCCCCTGGCTTCCATTTAATTTTTGTTTTAATTCATTTTGTTTTGCATTTTATGAAATCCATATTAAATAGAAAAATAGGAATTTTGACATGAGAGTTTTTGCAATAGTTTAATATGGACTTGAAGAAAATTAAACTGATTAAAAAATAATAGTTTAGCTATTTTTTCTATTTTTGCTTACATTTTACATTTTAATTGTTTTTAAATAGATATAGTTTCTATATAGTTTTTGTAGAATTTCTTTTAGGTATTTCCCATGATCTTTTTAGGTCACTCTTTTTAGTATAACTAGATATGGATATTAGGTGCCCCCTTTGATTTTTATACCATTTTTTTTAGGATTTATTTTAGGTAGTTTAGTTAGAAAATATTAGTCTAGTCATTTAGGGTTGTGAATATAATATAGGTATAACAAAGCAAGTTTCTTTTGGGTTTTCTCTAGGACAAATTAGATGATGGGATTATAGGGGTATTATGGGTAAGTGATAGATCCCTTAGAAGATGCTAGGAGTTCCCCTATTCTATTATTACTATTAGTATATTTTCTGTAATTGATTGATTGTGTGGTGTGCCCTTTCTAGGGTTATTGTTTGACTGTGTGGGGTATTGGGCCTGCTTGGGGTTTGGGTTTGAGCTGAAGACTTTGCTGATGAAGCCATTGAAGACCAAAGGAATGAAGACCCAGTTCAAGAGTGGATGAAGAGTTTATCTTGCTGGCAGCTGTTGAAGGTTATAGGATTTAGGAGTTAGGTAGAGCTCTAGAATAGCAACTCGATTCACAAACATGGAAGGTCTTGTTTGCCTCCATCCCTCTCTATGATGCAGAGTCTCTCTAGGACATTCACCCCCTTCCTTTGGAAGGCTTGGTGACAGTGTCTAAGAGATAGAACTCTTGAGAGAAACATTCTACATGTTGTTAACGGTCTGTTTGCCGCCTTTGGTGGTCAACTAACTGTTTAACATTCCAGTTCATCCTCTTACCTGTTCCTCATCTTGGAGAGTGAGACTTGAAGAAAAGCCATGAAAGATTGAAGATAGAGACCTTGCTTGAAGGCTGTGAAGATAAAGACTGATGCTTGCTTGAAGCCTGTAGATGTTTGAAGATGACTTGAAGACAGATGTTGATGAAGATTGTTGTTTGCTGTTTATTTTAGCTGTTTATAATTTTTGATGTATTGATTGAATTTCCCTGACTGTATTGTTTACCATTTAATCTGCTTTGTTGAAAGCGAATTTTGTTCGCTTTTGCCTGTTGTTTTCTAGGTTCGAGGTTGAGTGAGACTCCCTTGCCTCGCTTGTATTGCTGCATTCATGCATTTTACTGTTTTATTATATGCTGTTGTTTCTGTTTCCGTTTATCCCTTAGGATCTCTGTTTCTCTCTGCGCAAGAGAGGAACATGATAGACATTAGGTCTTAACCTATGCATGATAACACTAGGTTAGTTTGATTCCCTTTTCAACCGTAGGATAGAGTTCTGTCTCTTCTTTCTCAAAACAAACAGAAAAACACAATAAGATTTCAAATCCAATGAAAGACACTTCTTCCATAAAAGAATGTGAACTCATCAAAACGTCATTTTTGTCCGCTTGGACCAGTAATCGGAAAAACCCTTTTTCAGAAGGAGATAAAAACAATCAAGACAGACTTGTGTCGTACGTGGCCCGAACTACGTTTGCTCTGATCTTTCATGCTGTATGAAAGTACGTAGGCATAGGATGCGATATCCTAGCGAGCAACCTTCCCCTCCATTCCCGTAGGTAGGCGAACTACGTTGTTTCTGATTTCTCGTTCCAGACGGGAATACGTAGGCATAAAGTGCGATACTTTGCCGAGTCATTTTATTTTCTTTTAACCCCAGACCTGTAGAGTAGATAGAATAACAATCCGTACTAGAAAACAAGCGTGGATCCCGTCGAGTACGACGGACGTGAGGGGTGCTAATACCTTCCCCTTGCGTAACCGACTCCCGAATCCAGGATTTGGTTGCGATGACCATTCCTTTCCCCGTTTTGCGGTAGGTTTACCTCGAGCGTTTCCTTTCCCTCCGTTGGGATAAATAACGCACGGTGGCGACTCTTCTGTCTTGCTGGCACCGATTTTCGCAGTAGCGACAGCTGGCGACTCTGCTGGGGATCCAACGTCCCCTGGCTGCTAAGGACTGCGATAGCTCCTTATGCATTTAGGATCCAACGTCCCTTAAGCGAGTCAATCCTAGCGCTTGTTTTCCCGTCGAGGATTTTGTATGGATTTATATTTCTGTCATTTACTTTCAGCATTATATTATTGTTATTATTGCTGTATTGGGGTTGTGACGGGTGTTCTATGATTGAGAGATAAGCCGGACCTGGGCTTGAGTGCACCTAGAATTAGAGTGGAAATTAGTGGGCGCGCACGTGCTTTGCATGTCCTAGTGTCCTGCGAAATCCACACTCAGACGAGGTTCTTCTGGTTGGCCTCCTGTCCTGCCCTTTGGGTGGCTCGGGTTGCTGGTTAGTTGGATTGTCGACTCTGGGAACCGATCATTTGGAAGTTGGCTAAGTGAGGCCTCTTCAGGATTTGATGATGCCACTCCTTCTAGGAATCGTATCATCAACCCTGAAAGTCTGTGACGCCGACGACCGCATAGGATGCCATACCATTGTCAGTTGCTAGGACACCTACCTGTGAGAGGGTTTGGGGTTATGCAGGTAACTAGACCTCCATATACCGGTTTGTTCTTGATTTGAGATTCAGGCCACTTATGGACAGTTATTGGGGTCTGTCAGAGACCAAGTTGGGATGATTATTGGGTCTGAAGCTTGATTGGAGCTTATGTATGGGGTCTATCAGAGACCAGAGTTGAAGCTTTGTATTGGGTCTGTCTAAGGCCAGGGTTTGAGGAATTCTAGATGGTCTATCTGAGACTTATGATATGGTTCAGGCTTCTCAGCTATGGCATTTGGTCCCTGTTGCATTTTATTTGCATTGCATTGTTTGCATAACCATTATCATCGCATTCCATTAACGTGTGTCTGTGCTGCAGGTGCATTTGCATATTCCCTGATTCTAGTGTCCGGACTTCTGATTATTGATCATGGCTGGTTTGAGGATGACAGTTGCCTACAAGTTACCTATTCCTGATGTTACTCCCCTCCTGGGTTTGATTTCTCTTGCTGATGAGGATGTCCGGAGAAGCTTCAGGCAAAGTTACGGAAGGCTGTTGAGATTGGTTCGCAAACCAACTGACGATGAACTGAATGGGCTGTACACTTTGATGCAATTCTATGAACCCACTTTGAGATGTTTCACATTTGCTGACTTTATTTTGGGGCCTACCATGGAAGAGTATGCAGAGTTTATTGAGCTGCCAGTACAAAATAAGGTCCCTTTTATTCACTCTGACGCTGAGCCTAAGCTGGAGGACTTAGCTAAGGCCTTGCACATGAACGCTTCTGAGTTATTGATGACTTCTTGGCGCGGGGTTCCAGGCTTCGCCCTCCAGTTTCTGATTGGTAAGGCTCAGGAATACGCCAAGAATGGCTGCTGGGTAGTCTTTAACGCTGTTTTGGCTCTGTGCATCTACGGGATAGTGCTGTTTCCCAATTTCCCGAACTTTGTGGACATTGGTGCATTTCATTTGTTTGCTGCTGGCAACCCTGTACCCACATTGATCGGGGATTTCTACCATTCGATGCATTACAGAAATGAGAATAGGAGAGGCAAGAACGTCTCTTGTTGTGTGCCTTTGCTGTACATGTGGTTTAAGAGCCACCTCCCCCTAAAGGGACCTTTTGTGGATAGTGCAACTACAGCTGACTGGCCAGAGCGCCTAATGAGACTATCTTCTGAAGACATTGAGTGGTTTGACCGAGACTTGCTGGGGTCTGAGCTTATTTTCAGTTGTTCTGGGTATCCTAATGTTCCTTTGATAGGAAGAAAAGGGTGCATCAATTATAACCCATCTCTGTTTGTTCGCCAGTTTGGATACGCGTTGAAGAACCCACCTAGGGAGGAAGAAGTACAGGAATCTCTGTACTTCACCGGTGATTTGAATGGAGAGTTACTAGCCAAGCTTCAGCACGCTTGGATGCGTATAAACAGAAGAGGGAAACCACTGTTGGGGAAGAATGATTGTCAGGCCTATGTACCATACAAAGTTTGGATCCAAGAGAGAGCAAGACAGTTGCTGATGCCATTTCCAGCTGCACCAGTCCCTGTTCATATTTCGGTGGAGGAACCAACCACCGTTACTATGGAGGTCTACGAACAAGTTGTAAAAGAGAAGGAAGCCTTGATGAAGATCAATGAAGAGTTAGAAAAAGAACTGGCTCAGATGCGTAGTGAGAAGAACAAGGCTGTGCATTCTTTTCAACAGCAAATTGAATTGGTAAACAGGCTAGGTGCTGAACTGACCGAAGAGAAAAAGAAGCGTGAACGCCTGGGGAAAGAATTCAGAAGCTCTCATGATATGTTGGAGTCCAAAAAGAAAGCACTCGATGCCGCCCATCGGGAAATCTCTTCTTGTAACAAGACGTGGAACGCTACGCTAACCAATAACAAAAAGAGGGAAGACAAATTGAAGCAGCAAATTTCTGAACTTGAAGAACAGTTGAAGGCTAGCACTAAGAAGTATGAAGAGGAGGTGATGGCGAGATATAGTCTTCAGAATGCATTGAACAAGGCCATCGAAGGCAAGAAAGAAGTTGTGTCTCAGAAGCGGAAGCTAGAGGATCGCTTCGGAGAAGGGGCATGGGAGGAATCCGCTGGTGATTTACGACGTGTTCTCAAGCGAAGAGATCTACTTGTTGAGGGTCTGCTTACCCGACCAAGCCATCCAGAGACTAAGAGGTTATTAGAAGAGTACCAGGCTTATGGGAGCACTTGACCGTTTCATGTATTAATGTGTATGCTTTATTTGCATTGTGCTGACCATCACCAGGATTGTTGGCTGAGGTCATGCCTTCTTATTGTACACTCATTGATATTGTATTCTTGGCTTAATGGATTTCTCTACAATATATGAGGTGTTTTCTATGATTCGGCTCCGAACTTCGTATTGCTCTCACTGTCACCGCACTGACACATTCGCACTAGAATCGGGGAACGATATCCCTAATGCACAGACACATATTGCATTGCATTCGCATTCATATCGCATTACAGGTGGTTATTGAACTGTATCTCACTTCCTGCAACGTACAGGTCTTTTCAGGATTGAAAGTCAACACCCGCATCGATACTCCACTCGTACCAACTGCAGAAGAGTCATGGATCAGATGCAGAATGAAATGCAGGATATGCGTGAGAAGCTGGCGCTATTCATGCAGACAATGGAGACCATTGTGAAAGGCCAAGAGAACTTGCAAGCTTTGGTGCAGCCTTTGTTGGTGAGAAATGCTGGGCACGGAAATGAGGACCATAATTCTGTGCGAGTTGACAGGGATGGTACTCCTACACCGCTAGCTCCACCTGTGGTGAACATACTTGCTGTCAATACGAACAACGGCGTTGCCGCCGGGAACGGTAACGTTGGAATCGGTAACGAGACTGTCGTCAACAACGTAGGGTTCGGAGATGTCAACCTGGGTGGTGATAATATGAGAGGTAATGGCTTCGGTAATAATGGATTCGGCTTTAATGACCAGGGGTTTGATCATGCTGGGAAGTACGGCTTCAACGCGCAGGGCTTCAGACAGGATGGATTTGGTATGACTAATCAGGGTTATGGCGGATTCGGAAATGGAAATGGTGCCGGGATAATGTCTTTTGGACCTGCCGGAGTCGCTCCGGGGTATGGTAACAGGGGGCAGGGCCCTGTAATGAATCAGACTAGATTTGGCCGTAGCAACGGGTACGATGGATACGGAAATGGGAACGGTAATTGGCTAGAAGATCAGCAAGAAGATGCTTTCTCCGGTGGAGGTTTTGAAGGTCCTATGGATGACTCTCAGAGAATCAAGATGCTCGAGGAGCAGATGAAGGGGGTCGTGAATCAAAGCGCTGTTGGTTTAGATATGACCACAATGGGTCTGGTGCCTGGTCTGAGGGTACCGCTAAAATTCAAAGCTCCCACATTCGACAAATATAAGGGGGATACTTGTCCGAAGGTGCACGTGCGGTCATACTACAGAAGGATGTTGGCGTATTCAAACAATGAGAGGATGCTGATGCATTTCTTTCAAGATAGCTTGTTTGGTCCTTCCCTTGAATGGTACATGGGGTTGGAACCAACTCAGATAAAGACATGGAAGCAGCTGGCTGAAGCGTTTGTGGCTCACTATAAGTATAACAGCGACTTGGCACCCAACCGGGTCCAATTGCAGGGGTTGTCCCAGAAGAAGGGCGAGAGCTTCAAAGAATATGCACAGAGATGGCGCGACATGGCTGCTCGAGTTCATCCTCCTTTGGATGACAAAGAAATGAATGATATGTTTATAGGAACGTTTACCGGTATGTTTTATGACAAGCTGTTTCACACTTCTTTGGGCAGTTTCTCAGACTTAATCCTGATGGGAGAGAAAATTGAAAGCAATATTAAACTGGGAAGATTCCAAGCTGAGGAATCCACTTCAGCTGGCAGTAACAGAAGGGCTTTCGGTGGGCGCCGTCAAGGTGACGCAAGTGCAGTGTTCGGGGGCCGAGGCCGAGGCCGGGGCAGAGGTCGAAACCAGTACAATCAGCCGCAGCAGGTGGCAAGTGTCACCATCCCATTTCAGCAACAACCAATACAACAACAACAACAGCAACAACAGCCACAACAGGGGGTACATCCTGCCCAGCGCAGAATCCAGGGGGGCAGACCAAGGAGGGTGTTTGAAACGCCTCCTTCAACGTATGCAGAATTGCTACAGACGTTACTGGGTTTGAACTTGGTGGAAAAAAGGACTATGGCGCCAGTAACAGGCACTCCTCCGTACGGCTTTGACGCAAGCAAGCACTGTGAATTCCACTCCGGGGCTCCTGGCCATGACGTAGAGAGTTGCCACGCGTTCAAACATGTGGTGCAGGATCTATTGGATAGGAAGGCTATCAATTTTGGACAGGCAGGTCCGAACATAGTGCAAAAGCCCATGCCCAATCATGGGGCAAATTCTATTTTAACTGAGGAGGGTTTGAACTTGATCATGAATGTGGATGACCTCAAGACACCGTTGTGTGAGATAAAGAGCAGGTTATTGCAAGGAGGTGTGTATCCGGGCTGCGATGAGTTTTGTTTAGAGTGTTGGACCCAAGCTGGGGGTTGTGCTGAATTAAAGAAGGGTATTCAGACCTTGATAGATGGAGGCACATTGCAATTCGACAGAACGACAGTTGAAGAACCTGCAGAGTTATTAGCAGACGAGCAAAGTGATGTAGCTACTGTGACGATTCCTCGAAAAACAATAACTATAATGGCGCCAGCCAGGCGACCGCCGATCACTATCACCAAGGCAGGACCAATCCCTTACGAGAGCACTAAGGCAGTACCCTGGACCTATGGGTTGGAAGCATACTGTGATGGGGTGAAAATTGATATTGATAAACAGCCAGTTGAGGTTGTAGACAATGTCGTCGGTACCGGAGGGATGACGAGAAGTGGGAGAATCTTTATATCGCCTGAGGTAGAGGCTGAACGACTGGCGAAAGGAAAAGGAAAGATGAATGAGGATGTCCCTGTGCAGAGGAACGAAAAGGAAACGGCGTTGAAGGATGTGGAAGAGTTTATGCGCCTTATTCGTAAGAGTGATTATAAGATTGTTGAGCACCTTCAACAGACGCCGTCAAAGATATCCATACTGTCGTTGCTATTGTGTTCCGAAGCTCACAGAAATGCATTGCTGAAAGTTCTGGATACGTCCTTCGTACCCCAAGATGTTTCCATGAATCAGCTGGAGGGGGTGTTGGCGCATGTGAACGCAGGCCATAGCTTGGGATTTACCGACTTTGATTTGACCCCGAAAGGGAGAGAGCATAACATGGCGTTGCACGTCTCAGTTGAGTGTAGGGGCTCAGTCATGTCTCACGTACTGGTAGATACCGGATCTTCCTTGAACGTGCTGCCCAAGAAAGTGATGATGAAACTGGACGTCAGGGGAATCCTTTGTACGCCTAGTGACTTGGTGGTCAGGGCATTTGATGGGACACGGAGAACAGTCTTTGGATCCATAACGTTACCTCTACAGGTAGGGTCGGAGGTTTTCAAAACTGAATTGTACATTATGGACATCCAACCAGCATACAGCTGCCTTCTCGGACGATCCTGGATCCATGGTGCTGGGGCAGTCACATCTACCTTGCACCAAAAGCTGAAATACATGGTAGGGGATAGTGTGGTCACAGTTTGTGGAGAAGAAGATATATTGGTTAGCCATCTGTCATCATTCAAGTACGTAGAAGTCGACGGCGAGATTCATGAAACACCCTGTCAAGCCTTTGAAGGGTTGCGCATCAAAGACAAAGTTCTAGGGCCGAGTAAAGCGTCAGAGGTGTCCGTCTCGTCATACAAGGAAGCTCAGGCTCTAGTGAAGACTAGTGAGACAAAGGGCTGGGGCAAGGTTCTGGATATTCCCGTGAAGATGGACAGATTTGGGCTGGGATATCAATCGTCGTCATCAACGCCTGCTGCAGGGGCACCCCGTTTCAAAGGACCGATAACCATCACAGCTAGTGGAGTGTATCACGAGGCCATCAATGCTGTTTCAGATTCTGATGAAGGAGACAGTGACTGCGACATGGACGCCTGGATTCAGCCGAGCGTGCCAGGACAAGGATTATGCAATTGGTCTATTCAGGAGATTGTTCCTGTGACTCACAAACAGTAATACTTTGTTTTCTTAATTGTTGAACAATCCGGTGTCTTACCCGGGGCATCGTGATTTTTCTTAGGGCTGTGCTGTTATGTATATTGCGTCGTTTAACCATTAAATAAAAGGCGTTTTTTTCATGTATGAATATTGTGATCTCTATTCTTCCTGTTTTTGTGTTTTACAATAAAATGACAACGTGGCTATTCGCTTTATGCATATTTTGAAGCATTTAACCATTCCTTTTGCATGATAATATTTTCAGATGACATCATCGAACCGCCTATGACTCATTTCGACTTTGAGCACCCGGTATTTCAGGCCGAAGAAGAGATTGTTGAAGATGGCGACGTGCCCGAAGAATTGTCTTGGTTGGTAAAGCAAGAAGGACGAGTCATTCTGCCTCATGAGGAGGTCATTGAGATTATTAACCTGGGGTCGGAAGGGGTTGAAAAGAACATCCGTATAGGAGCCGCGCTGCAGAGCGACGTCAGGCGAAGACTGGTTGAAATGCTCAGAGAGTACAGTGATGTGTTCGCTTGGTCGTATGAAGACATGTCGGGGCTGGATACGGATATGGTTGTGCACCGTCTGCCGCTAAAAGAAGAATTCCCGCCGGTTAAGTAGAAGCTTCGCAGAACTAGACCTGATATGGCAGTGAAAATTAAGGAGGAGGTTCAAAAGCAGTGGGACGCTGGTTTCCTAGCTGTTACTAAATATCCCTCATGGGTCGCTAATATTGTACCAGTGCCAAAGAAAGACGGTAAAGTGAGAATGTGTGTAGATTACCGTGATCTGAACAAAGCGAGCCCGAAAGATGATTTCCCGCTTCCTCACATCGATGTGCTGGTTGACAACACTGCTCAATTCTCTGTATTCTCCTTCATGGATGGCTTCTCGGGTTATAATCAGATTAAAATGGCGCCAGAAGACACGGAGAAGACTACTTTCATCACGCCTTGGGGAACATTTTGTTACAAAGTGATGCCCTTCGGATTAAAGAATGCTGGGGAAATGTATCAGCGTGCAATGACGACTCTTTTTCATGATATGATGCATAAGGAGATCGAGGTTTATGTTGATAATATGATTGCCAAATCCCAGACGGAGGAAGAGCATTTGGTGAATCTGCTGAAGTTATTCAAAAGGCTTAGGAAGTTCAGGCTGAGGCTGAACCCTAACAAGTGCACCTTCGGGGTGAGATTGGGTAAACTGCTGGGGTTTATCGTGAGCGAAAGAGGAATAGAGGTTGATCCTGCAAAAATAAAAGCGATACAAGAGATGCCGACGCCTAAAACAGAAAAAGAGGTGCGCGGGTTTTTGGGGAGGTTGAACTACATCGCTCGATTTATATCTCACCTGACAGCTACGTGTGAGCCATTATTCAAGTTGTTGAAAAAAGACCAGGCTGTAGCATGGAACGAAAATTGTCAAAAGGCGTTCGATAAAATAAAATAGTATTTGCAGGAACCTCCTATTTTGATACCCCTAGTGGCAGGGAGACCCTTAATTATGTATTTGACGGTTCTTGAGGGAAGTATGGGTTGTGTTCTCGGTCAACACGACGAGACAGGAAGAAAAGAGCATGCAATATATTACTTGAGTAAGAAGTTTACCGAATGTGAATCTCGATATTCAATGCTCGAAAAAACTTGTTGCGCGCTAGCCTAGGCCGCCAAGCGTTTGAGGCAATACATGTTGAACCATTCAACCATGCTCATCTCGAAGATGGATCCTATCAAATATGTATTTGAAAAGCAGGCATTATCGGGGAGAATCGCTCGTTGGCAAATGGTTTTGACCGAATATGACATCCAGTATGTCTCGCAGAAGGCCATAAAGGGGAGTGTATTGTCTGAGTACTTGGCAGAGCAGCCTATTGAGGATTACCAATCAATGAGGTTTGATTTTCCTGACGAGGATATCATGTACCTAAAGATGAAAGATTGTGAAGAGCCGTTGCCAGACGAAGGACCAGAATTGGGTTCCAAATGGAAGTTGATCTTTGACGGAGCTGTAAACGCCTACGGTAGCGGAATAGGGGCAATCATCACTACTCCACACGGGTCGTACATCCCGTTTACTGCTCGATTGACATTTCCGGTTACCAATAATGAAGCCGAATACGAAGCTTGCATCATGGGGCTTGAAGAAGCCATTGATTTGCGAATCAAAAATCTGGATGTATACGGAGACTCTGCTCTGGTGGTGAATCAAATAAAAGGAGAATGAGAGACACGTCAGCCTAATTTGATACCATACATGAATTACGCGAGGAGATTGTTGCCCTTCTTTGACAAGGTCGAGTTGCATCATGTGCCGCGAGCGGAGAATCAGATGGCTGACGCCCTGGCCACTTTGTCTTCCATGTACAAAGTCAACTTCTGGAATGAAGCTCCCAGAATTGTTATCTCTCGGCTTGACAGACCCGACTTCGTATTTGCCATTGACGAAGCATCTGATGATAAACCTTGGTATTTTGATATCCTTAACTTCCTGAAAAACAAAGAGTATCCGGCTGGGGCATCCAGTCACGATCAGAAGGCTCTCAGGAGATTGGCGGGTAATTTCTATTTGAATCCGGACGGTGTTTTATACAAGAGAAATCACAACTTGGTGCTATTACGTTGTGTAGACGAAAAAGAGGCGAAGCTGCTCATGGAAGAAATACATGAGGGTACATTTGGTACGCATGTTGGTGGGCATGCTATGACGAGGAAGCTGCTGCGGGCAGGTTACTATTGGCTAACTATGGAAACTGACTGTTTCAAGTTTGCGAAGAGGTGTCATAAGTGCCAGGTCTATGCAGATAAGATCCATGTGCCTCCGAGTCCTCTGAATGTAATGTCGTCACCGTGGCCGTTCTCAATGTGGGGAATCGATATGATTGGGAAGATCGAGCCGACGGCTTCTAACGGACATCGGTTCATTTTGGTAGCAATTGATTACTTCACTAAATGGGTGGAAGCGGCATCCTATGCAAATGTGACTAAGCAGGTGGTAGCCAGGTTTATCAAGAGAGATATCATTTGCAAATATGGAATCCCCGAGCGGATAATTACCGACAACGGTTCAAACCTGAATAACAAAATGATGAAGGAGCTGTGTCAGAGTTTTAAAATCGAGCATCACAACTCCTCTCCTTATCGACCCAAGATGAATGGCGCTGTTGAAGCGGCCAACAAAAACATAAAGAAGATTATTCAGAAGATGGTTGTGACCTACAAAGGCTGGCACGAGATGCTACCTTTTGCCTTGCACGGTTATCGTACGACGGTACGCACATCAACCGGGGCAACCCCGTTCTCGTTGGTATATGGAATGGAAGCAGTGTTACCATTGGAAGTCGAGATTCCTTCCCTAAGAGTATTACGAGATGTCCAACTAGACGAGGCAGAATGGGTGAAAGACAGGCTGAACCAGCTGAGTTTAATGGATGAGAAGAGGCTAGCTTCTCTAGCATATGGTCGGTTGTACCAGAGCCGAATGAAGAAAGCATATGATAAGAAGATACATCCTCGGAGCTTTCAGACGGGCGACCTTGTGCTGAAAAGGATTCTCCCGCCACAGGCAGATCACAGGGGCATGTGGACCCCCAACTACGAAGGGCCATACGTTGTCAGAAAAGTCTTTTCAGGAGGAGCTTTGTTGTTGTCCACCATGGACGGTGAAGACTTTACATCACCTGTGAATTCGGACGCAGTTAAAAAATACTTTGCTTGAAAGTGACCCGCTGGACAAAAAAGAGAGTCCAGGCAAAAATGGGGCATCCTGGCGAACCAAAAATAGAATGAAAGGTTCGGGCAAAAATTAGGGATAAAATTGAAAAAATGTACACCCGCGAAGTTGAAAACCTACACTGGGCGGCTTCGACAAAAAAGGGTATCCCGGTGAACTGAAAACCCGTAAAGGGCGGTTCACGCAAAAGTTAGGGATTTGAAAAGCAAATGAGTGCGGCCCGAATTTGATACTGCGGTGCGTATTAGTGCGGGAGAATATACCTGAAGGGCCGATTATCAGATACAATCTCTTCGGAAGTGTGAATACCGGGAAAGCATTAGAGTCGGGCGAGTCATAGGAGGATCAACTCATGATGTTCGTCTGCATCCCGTCGCCGACAT